>BQNB010176672.1:0-13038 GCA_026074375.1 Tanacetum coccineum
TTTTGTTTACAGACCCTAAGCCAAACATTTTGAGAAAACAACACGTTTTGCTACTGTTCCAAAACAGCCTCTATAAAATCCAACCAAACCTATTTCTAACTCATTTAAAACACAATCAACACTTATGCAAAGCCACAACACATATCCTAAACATATCCCATACTCATCAATGTATATTTTTATAACAAGTAATAATATCAAAATATTCTTATAAGAAAATTTAGGAAAAGGTAGAAAGATGGCTCACTACAATGATCACCCAAAATAGTTATTAACAACTAATTTTCCTAGCCACCAAGCTTCACTAGGACATCATTTCTTTAACATGCATGACCATCTTCATATTATTCTTCTAACTCAGCTCCAAAGCCTACAAATGATAGGTTTTATGGTATGAAAATGGAGCTTTGAATGTGAGGAATCAAATGGTGTACATATAACAAGAGATTGTAGTAGAAATTTTGGTATGAATTGGTTGTTTTGTTGGTAAGGTGTACGGCAAGAACAAGGAGAGCAAAGAGGTGTGTGTGAATTTTTAGGAAACTATGGGATGAAATGAAGAGGTAGTGGTTTTGAGACTTGGTTTTGTAAGACTTGCACATGCAAGGTTATTATCTAAGCAAGACACATGTCTTGCCTTTGGTTCTCCAAATGACACACCACATATGAGGTGGTGGTGTCATGTTTAAGGTTTAAATTTTATAAACTTTGATGTTTAGGGTATAAATTTTAAGATAGGTAGGTAGTTTTGAGGCTAACGGGTATCAACGTAAAATAAAACGAGAGTTAAGACGAAACCACGAGGTAAAAACGAATATGATAAAAATAATTTTACATTAAACGGAATACTTTTCTGAAAAGTTTAATTTACGTACGGTTCAAGACGGATAATTGTTTTAAGCATAGCTCGTAATTAATTAAAACGACGATTTCAATAAAATGTCTAAATGTAAATAAAAGTAACTCAATAAAATTTATAAATAAATTATGAGATTAGAAATAGTAGTGACCTTAAATACGGGGGTTTACAAGGATCCACAGTGTATTTAGTGAATTAATCCAGCATCATTTTGTTCTCATTGGCATGTGCCTTATGCTGCTTCAAATAAGCATACAACTGATCATAGTTGGAGTCCCTCAATCCCCTATTTAGTTTCACTGTTGTCACAAATCTACCCCATTCAGGTAACATGTTGTTCACAAACTTTGAGTTCAGTTGCATTCTGGACATGGTCATCTTGATGTTCCGCATGTCATTGATGAGTTTAGTAAACCGAACATAGTAGTCGTGAATGGTTTCTCCTTTGTTCTGTCGAAAGTGTTCAAAGTCATTATACAGTTATGATTCTTGGTCTTTTTTGGTTAATTCCGAACCTTCCAGGAGCATCCATAGCAAATAAATATGCAATTAAATAATGCTGGAAGTTCCTTATGCTTATTTCTCCTTTGCTTTGAATATACTTACAATAGCATGCTACTCAGATACTTTTGGTCACTTGCTTCTTGTTTGAACTGCTGATTTGTGTTCTCTCAAGAATTAGACGTTGAAGAATGAAAGAGTAATCCTTACATGTTGTAAAATCAGGGACTGAATTCACAACAGGTTCTAATTGTAAAGTCATCAACTGCACCTCATCATCATAAAAGAATTAGTTTAAAAATACATAGTAGGATTGTCATTAAATTTTCCTTAAGTGGAAGGTGTTTCTGATATCATCTTGGTCAGTATAGGTTAGATCAGTGATGGGGATGTCCACCAATTAAGGGACTGTTGTTGCTGACAGTTTATTAACTATGTTTAGTACTGCTAGCTTTAGCAGATCTCGCTGCTTGAAGAAGCAATATCTTAGTTTTCTTGGGAAAAATCCTTCCTGAGAGCTTTAGCTACATCAGTAGCATCTTTGTTCTTGCCTTTTTTAGTCTTTTCTTAACTCATCCATATAAGTCTTGATTCTGCCTCCCCTCTTATTTACTTGATGGAAATCAGGATGGCTTGGTATGGTTTTCACTTGCTTTGAGCTCTTGGACTGTTGAAAGTATAAGAAGGGACCCTATTGGCAGTAAAAGTAGTTTTGAGTAGATTAAGGTTACTTGTGGAGAATCAACATGCATCAATATTTTTTTTGTACCTGCATTTTGATTAGCTTTTTGGGACCTGCATGTTTGTTTGCTTGATTCTTGATTCTCACCAGCTTGATAATTCATCTGAATCAGGTTAATAATACAAGATAAATATGCCAAAGTTGGTCCTTTCCCTGCAACATTTGGTTTATTCTCTAAAAAGGTTATGTGCCAGGTTTTCTTCAACTCTTTGGTTTCTAAAATTGTTATACCCTATAAAGCCTTGCTTTGTAGAGAAATACCCAACTAAAAATCTTCATCTGATTTCCAGCTAACTTGCCCAGATATGTCAATGGTATTCAAGATGGTTACATGGCACACCAAAAGGTATTATGTAGCTTTTTTATTTTTTTGATTGGTATTTTACAGTATAAGTTCATAAAGTTTCTTTATTTTCGAGGCTTGGTCACTAATACCCTATAGAACTAACAAGCAAGTACTAACTGCTTCAGCCAAAAAGTGTTAGGTAAAAATGAGATCTGCTAGCATAGTTCTAGCAGCCTCAATAAGGGTCCTGTTCTTTCTTTCAGCAACTCCATTTTGTTGTGGAGTTCTGGCATTACTGTATTCCCTCTTGATCCCTTTTGACCCACAGAATTCAATAACATCCCTGTTCTTGAATTCTGTACCATTATCACATCTAATAGTTTTAACTTTTTGATTAATGGTTTCATTTGTCTTATAAAGTCCTTATGGAGTCCTACTAGTTTTATACTTTGGTATTAAGAAGAACACCCAATTAACCTGCTAAAATCATCTGTGATAAACCAGGAAATAATTTCTGTCTTATGGTTTATGCTCTCTTACAGATGTAGGTACTAACAAAATCCATTTATACAAAAAGCTGTAAGGGTCTGACTATAGAGCTCACTGAAATTTGCCTTATAGGAGGCCTTATGTTGCATTCCTTTTGATAAGAAAACACAAATGTGGTCATTTTAAAAAAATCTTTGAAAGGTAAAACTCTTACAAGGGATTTCCCTGTCTCAAGTTTGTTTATGTTTTTTAAAGTTAAACATTACCAACCTTCTTATGCCATTAGTTAGATTCATTCAATTATAGCCTTTGCAATTAACAGGTAAAACATCCAGAAGAAACGAGGTTCTCTAATTGAACGTAAACTTGATTTGCATAGGTAACTTAAATTAAGAGGACAAAACAAGACATTTAGAGTCAGTAAAAAGATCTTTGTTTTCTTGTAGAATCTGTGACAACTAAGAAACAAAAAAGATGAATGCTGATGGTCTTTCACAAAGCATAATCCTCAAAATCTAATTTCTGTTTTTATTTTACCTTTACTAGTTATGTAACCTTTACTTCCTCCAAAAGCAACAGGGCCACCATTAAAGTCTTGATATTCAGCAAGGTAGGCATTGTTTCCAGTCATGTAACTGGAACATCCACTATCAACAATCCCTTTGTTCTAAAAAGTTCTGTGTGGATAATCCTACACATTAAATAAAGAGATTAGATTCTCTTAGGGACCTAAAGCCTGTTTGGCTTTGAGTCTGCCAAAGTTGGATCTTTGAACAGTAGCACAATCTCTAGGTCTGATTCTCACCATTATATTTAGAGATTTTATGCCAGTAATGTCTTTTTTGGTCTCTCAATGTACAAACTGCTGAGGGTTCAACAGCACGTTCTACCCTTCTTCCCCAACAGCACGAACCAGACTATGTACCTCAGCACCAGTATTAACCTTTTGTTTTGAAAAATTTGTTTTAAGTGCTGTTGTGTTATTAAAAGGCCTTCTAAATGGTGAATGAGTTTTATGAAAAATAGTTTTTGGTCTAACTCTATCCACAAAAGGTTTAACAGTACTAATTTTCCTGGCAGTATTAGTTAGTACTGCCTGACTGTTAAAATTATGTCTAGCAGTACTAACATTGTTAGTACCGCTAGCTCTAGCAGTATTAACTGTGTTAGTACCGCTATTTCTAGCAGTACTAACTGGAATTTTGCCAGTTCTAGTTAGTACTGTTGTGGGAACAAATTGGTTCTTATGATTCACACTTTGCACATTGTTCCATACTGGCCTAATCTCCCTTTGACTAGACCCCTTACCCTTCTGTTTGTTTAGTTCAACCTGTTTAGCCATCCTTTTCTCATGAAATTCACAATCTCTGATAAGATGACTAAGACTTCCACATACAAAACATGCTTTTGTAGCAAACCCATATCCCAAACCTTTCTTGTCAACTTTAGGATTTTTACTATGTGTGAATTGATTCTTAATAGTTTCCCTAGGTGAAAGGACATGTTTTGAAAGCATTTAAAACTCTCGCTCAAACTTCATTTATTCACCCATGTTAATATTAATCAACATTTCTAGGTACGCAAATGTTATCGATTTGCGAGAGACATGTCGGAGAAGATTATTTTTTGTATTTTTGAAAATTTTTGATTTTGTATTTTGCTTTTATAAGTTTTATGTTTTTGTATTTTCTTTTCTAATAAAATATTTATAAATCAAAATAAAGAGAAAGATCAAAAATATTTACAAGTCGAAGTTTCCATCAACAGTGATAGCTGTTGTTAGAGTTGAAATAGATGAAGTTGAATTTTGTCGTTGTTGACGTTTATCGGATGCATCAGCAGTAGTAACAACAGAAGACTTTGAAACAACTTGATTTTCTCCATTTGAATAATTCTTCAAACAAATGACCGAATAGACTTTCCAACTCTATCATCGACGTCATGACTATCATATCTACTAAAGTGAAAACAAGAAGATTTCACTTCTTTTTAGGGTAACGCGCACTGAAGCATACACTCCCTTTTTATTTGAAGCTCGGGTTATGCATTGAAGTGTACATAAGCCATGGCTGAAAGCTCATCAAATGTCACATTCATTGTCTCTATGATCTTCTTTGTCCTTCGGTTTATACTCGGAAAGCAATGGAATTAGCAGAGTATCAAGCCAATTTTGACCCTGTCATAGAGAAAGTTGAACTTGGAAACCGTTTGTTGATAGGTTCCTGAGGGTTAGAAGTACAAGCATTATCACATTTAGAGCAGTCAGATTGACATACAGGTTCACTGGTTGCAATTATTTTTCCGTTAAGGTCAAAAATTCTTCAAGTTGGTGACCACCTAAGGCAAGATCTAGGTGTACTAGGCTTAGATGAAGCAAGTCTTTCTTTGGACCTTACCTTTTTAGGTTTCCTGACTTTTGGCTTATGTTTCTTTTGATTTTCAACATTTGAAACATTAGCACTTTGGTTTTTCTTTGTAGATTTCATGCCATTCACATACTGAAGCACACATTCATCATGATTAGCGGTAATTAGACATTGCTTACATGTAGCACAAATAACCTCAGATTTTTCATTTCGAATTGCAAGCTTAATGTTATTACATTCAGATGACGTATGGTCCGAATAGTTAGAAGACTGTAAACTCCTATGGTTTTCTTCTATTTTCTCTAACTTATTCGAGAGGCAACTACTCTTAGACTTAAAAGGGACCTTATCACTCTTAGGATTGTTCCTAGGCTGTGGTCTTCTGGTCCTAGTAGTGCTTTTAACGTCTTTAGGAGAGAAACCATTTGTTTTGGAATTTACATCGTTCTTAGTGATGACATGAGGTTGTGAAACAGTGATCGGTTTTGTCCTAACGCTTGCTTTTACATGTTTGTTAGGCACAAAGTTGTCTACCCCTGAACTTATAAAAGGATTAATCCTAAAGATTCCTGGAGCAATCCACTTTTCATGTTCACTCAAACTGTTGATTCACGAGAGATATGGTGCCATTTGAATGACTGGATTTGACAAAGCCATTCGACACACTAACCTTAGCACAAACCTTAATTTAGGAGAGGGTACATAATACATTTTGATCGAGAAAGAAAAGGTAGTTTCTAAGATTGATTACTTGCAAACTTAGTATTTTCCGTACTCGTTTTTCCATGGTGGTGTCCTTTGTTTCAGAAACCTATAAAATAACAAGGGCTCTTAGCCTAGCATTTCAAATAGATCCGTGTCGTGTAATTTGTTTACAAAGAGTCAATTAATGTTTTGTTGCGTTCGTGTCACAGAGATAGAGTCAAACAGGTTCTTGTATGTGGTCTTAAGGTGAGCATTCCTTTAGCATAATTCAAAACCTAACTCTATTCCAACGTTACTCATTACTCTTAGTTTTCGAGACAAAGTATCAAAAGGTATTTGATACACATAGGAGTATCTTTACTTTTACCCTTTTGATCTCCTAACTGAGCTTGCAACCATTCGATCTTTTGTTGCATGTCGTTATAAGCTTTATCAACGAAATTTGTCATAATTTGAATCTTCACATCTTTTTTGTACCAGTCATATCCAAATTTAGCATAATTTGTTTCCTTTTATGATACAATTTTTCAAATCGGTTTCTTCGTGACTTCAAGCTCAGTTTGGAGATTTAATGAATCTACAACAGAGGGATTTTGCACAATAGACATAATATCCTGACTGACAACTTCTTTCAAGAGACGCTCAATTTCCAATTCCAATGCCTTCTGCTTAGCAATAGATTCATCGGCCTATTTTGCAAGAGATTTGAAGTCTAGAACAAATTTGGCTGCTTCTTTCAAAAATTGTATTTTGAAATTTTGCATTCTAGCATCAACTTGGTTAACGATGGGGAAAATTTCATCTTTTACAATTTTGTAAATCTCTTGTTGAGCAGAAGACGACCAATTGTGTATATCCAAAGTCATTTTTTGTTTGACAACACGTTGAAGAGTCACAATGGTGCTTTTTACCTCATTTAGAAATTTTCGTGCAACACTTAGTGTAGTATCATCCGAAAATTCTTCATTTGGTATTGAACATTGGCCGTTTTGGAAGTATTTGAAAAATACAACTCTTCATGTGACTTGGCCGTTTGAGAAACAAAAACCCCCCGAAAGATGATTAATCTTAGTATAATTTGCCGGTTTTACTTCTTTGTTCAATTGTTTCATTTTTAGACGACTCTCTTGAGCAAGTTGAAGTGTCTCTTCCGAATCATACACAGCAGGAGGATCATGCTTTTCTAATAACACTTTGCCATTATATAAACTCTGTTGTTTCTGCTGAGCTTGCTTGAGATAAAAAGGATTTTGATAACCCAAAGCCATTTTCTGATCGGTGTGGTAAAACGAGTCTGGGCTAGTGAAAGCAGTGCATCGATTGAATCGATTGGCCCGTTTAAACCAAATATTAATGTAATTCCTTGTATCTTAATCTCAAGTGAATTTGTTTTATCAAGAAGCTCGTCTTCGCTATTTTGACAACAGAAGACTTAACATTTTCTTTCTTCAAGAAGAGAAGAAACAATTGATTTTTCCTTTGAAAGTTGTTTATTTAAATTTGAAATTTCCTCATTCAAAGTCGTTATTTATTTACCGGAACTTAAGTGAAGTGCATTTATCTTTTTAGTAAGACATTGTTCTTGATAAACAGACTTTTGATAACATCTTTCAAGTTTGTCATATTTTTCTTGACTAGTTTCAAAACACTTTTCTTGATTTTTATATCTAGCAAGCTCAGTGGTCAAATCAGCATTAGTTTCTCTCAACTTGCGATTGGCCGAGTTGACTTTCTCAACTTCAATTGCTAAATTATTATATAATGAATCATATAAAACACATGTTTCCTCAACATTTGCATGATGTTGCTCTACTGTTCCCCCATATTATTCTACACTAGAAACCGCAGAAATGACATTACTATCATTCTGTTGTACTTTGTGTGGTTCAGGAATGGGCTCGAGTAGTTCAGTATACTGCTCTTCTTAAATAAACATATTGAATATATCATTATCATAATAATTTTCAGAATGGTGTACCTCAGCTGATCCATCTGAATCATGGACGGAAGCTTTGTCAGACTGAGTACCCGATGTAGATGCATGCTGCAAATTATCCTGTAAAGTGCAGTTGGCAGTTACTTTCTCAATCTCATCATAAGCACCTGCAGCAGCCATGAAATCAAATTCCTCATAATTGAGTAGGATCCCTGCTTCATCCTTTTGAGCAATTTATAGTTGTGTCTGAAGATAAGCAGCATCCCTTTTCCTTGGTTTTACTGTGCAGTTGCTGGCATAATGACCCTCACCTCTGCAATTGTAACACCTTATCTGATTTCCATTAATCTCATTACTATTACCCTCAGCCCGTGTTGCTACAACATTTCCATTCCCATGTTGATTTTCAATCCCTGGAACAACACTAAGCCCATTCTGATTCCCAATATTATGAGTACCCTAATTCTAAACTGCATTCTGCCCAACCAAATGTCCTACATTATGCATTGCATTCTCTCTAAACTGGTTCCCAACATTATCATCAACCATTAGCATCTGTCTGTCTTGATCTATATTCATACACGATTGAGCAATCTGACTGTAGCAAGGGTTTGATAAACTTCTTGGTTGTTATGTTTGTGTATGGTGTTGTTTAGCTGAAATGCTTAGACAGTAAGTTCAATTGCCATTTCTAATGCATTTGGGACTGAGATACTTCGGATTTTGCATTGGTTGTTGACATGTAGTACGAGTTGATGAAGGTTGTAGGACAAAGTTGTTGGTTGGGATATGGATGTTTCGTATGTAATATGGGATGATTGATCTGGGTCGGAACGTTTGAGTGTTTGCCATTAATGCCACAGGATCATGTGTGTTTGCAAGTCGTTGTGCTCTAATATCTCATTGATTGTCTTTGTTGATCACATTGCAAAAGGATTTGAAATGATATGCAAGAACTTAAGTGGGATACAGTCTGCCATTGATGTTGTGATGCAGAATCATTTAACTTCACATGGATTTTACAAATCTATGATTTAAACCGAGAAAAAAGTGACGGATTTTACAAAATCAAAAAGAAACCGTGAAGGAATAATTGTTTGAAATTGAAGTACTTGAGCTTTCGTTAACTGTTGATGAGCTAAAAAGGACTAACGGTGAAATTTGGTTGAAAAAGAACTAACGGTGAAATTAATTAAAACTAAAGGTGAACTTAATAAAACTTTGAAAAATAAAAAACTAAAAGTAAAAATGTTTTAAAAATAAAAGGTTTAAAATGTTTTTAAGATCTAATGGTTAATGTTGAAAGTGTTTTATAACTTAAGGGCTGATTAATTGTTGTTGAAATCGTTGATGTTATTGAAGAACTTGAGCTTTTGTTTACAATTAATGAGCTTAAAAGGATGAACCGTGCACAAACTTTCAACTTAAAATGAGTAATGGTTGATTAAAACTCAAATAAGGATTAACGGTGCAATTACGATTTACGTTGGAGGATTAACGGGCTAAATTATAACTTGTAAGGACTAACGGTGCAAAACAATTCAACAAGAAGGGTTAATAATCAAGTAAGTATGAATGGTGAATTGGTTTTAAAGTCTAGGGGTTGATTTGCCAAATTCCAATTGTAGTTTATTAATAATATTCAAGCACGTGTTCCCTCCCTTTTTATTTCTTCCTCGTTTGAAAATGATATAAAATGGAACGGTTGTGTTTTTAGCTCGCGGGATTGTACGCTTATCGTCGATGAAAACTAAATATACTACGATGATCGTTGCAAGACTGCGATCGCAATGGTATAGGTTTGAAGTCCCGTAACTAACCGACACCCAAAACCAAAAAAACCTGAAATAGCTTAAACTTGTATAGTTTTGTACTTGATGAGATGCTAATTCGGTTGTCAAAGAAAATGGTGCGTATTCGGTTGTCACTCAATATTGCGAATCCGGTGTCCTTGTAACTTATGAGTTCGGTTGACAAAGGAGTTGCGTGTCCGGTTGCACAAACAAGTTGCGAGTTCGGTTAATGAAGACGCTGCGAGTTCGGTGTCCTTCATAAAAAACCAAAAACGAACTAGTCCTTGTGTTTGTCTTCTATGGAAACCAACAAAAATGAGTCGTCCTTGATTCCTTAAAACTTGGATCTTGGTTCCCTTGTTTGTCTTCAACCGTGGACCACAAAATGAAATATGCCAACCAAAATAAGCTTGAATAAGCCTTTTAACCACAAATAAGTTGTTGGCTTTTTCACAAAATAAGCTCAAAAAAATATGGTGTAAATGGGTCGAATACGCTACTATAAGCTAACAGTTATTAAGCTTTTTGATTTGACAAGGAAAAGTTTAAAGCTTGATGAGACCTGAGCAAAAACAAACCACGCAAAACATATAAAAGTTTCAAATTGGATTACTGTTCATGAGCCCAAAGAGGAAAAAAAATTATAGTGAAAGGTATAGAAAAGCACTGTTGATAAGCCCAAATCTTTCGTTAAGATTTCCTTAAAAGATATAGTGAACCTACAAAAAATCCGAATAGAAAAGAAATGGAAAAAAAAGGAAAAATAGAACAATAAGCCGAATCAATAAGCTCTAATAAGCACACAACAAACCACTAAACCAAACCTTGGCTCTTGATACCATATGATAGATGATATCATTTCATCACCATAAACACAAAATAAGAGAAAAGATTTTATAGAGAGAGAAAGAACTAGAGAGAGAAATAAAGAAAGAAAAGATGGTTACTTGCACTAGAAAGAAAATGAGAAGCAACACCCACTCCACACTTGGAGAGGGCTTTAAATAGTACATAGAGTGGACAAGCCTTGTGGACTTTCTTATATGTCATTTGGGCCGGACCAAGCTAAGAATGGGCTTTAAGCCCGACAACTAGGCCCTATTAGCTTAAGTGAATTTCCCGTAAACTACGTTTTACTTATACAAGGCTCGGGATTGATAATGACCATCACTTCACTAAAAAAGCGGCTAACAGAGCGTAAAGAGAATATAGTGTATTTCTAGGAATGAATTAAGTCTAGTATTTAAGTTAATTAAGCATTAGTCTTTCTAAATTAAGAAAGTAATACATGAAATGAAATTTATAAATAATAAGTTTATAACTAGTTTTTATTTAAAAGGTTTACTAAATTAATAAAGGGTTTTTATAAAAATAACAAAATAAAGGTAATTATACATTTAATAATAATTAAAAAAAATTAAAAAAAAATATATATATATAAATATATGGGGGGCCGGTTTTAAGAAAAAAGAAAGAAAAAAGAAGTTCAAGTCAAAAACAAATTAGTATTAGATAAGGATTAGGAATTAGGTATAGCCTATAAATACAAAATTTGGTCCTCTCCCCCCCCCCCCCTGTTCCTTTTGCTCGACCGAAACCCCAAGAAGAGAATTTTTTTTATTATCAAGAATCAAGTGTGTTGATTTAAGTGTAATCAGTTAAAGGTTTTAGGTATGATCTTCAATCCCATTCTTGTTTAATTCTTCTTATATTAGTAACATTAATTGGTGGAATTAGGGTTTCATTAAAATTTAGTAAACATGTTAAGATGATCATTAATAATCAATTAGGATGTAATTAATACTGTTTGGATGCGTTTGGTTAGGTGCAGTGGTTGTTAAATTCAGAATTAAAACTGGGCAGATTTTTAGGTCATCTAGTAAGTGTCATAACTTGGTCATACGAATAGCTTTTATTGATTTTCTTGAGCCTAAATTTATCTACAGAGAGTCTACTTTCCAACCCCGTTGGTTTCATGAATTAAAAGTGAGTGGAGGTCAGTCAAAATAATTTTAAAAGATTCGTTGTCAAATCTAAGTTTTTGGGGCAGATTCTTGGTTGTGTTTGTGAGGTCAAAAACCATATCAAAACGTCTTTTTAATTGATGGGATTGCTACAGTATCAATTTCATGATGTTTATGATTTTCTAGAATTTTTGTAGAATTTTCTTAAGTGTTTAAATGGGTCTGATCAAGCTAAACGTTTTGATAGTCGAATCAGATCCGAAATTGAGTACTTTGTGATGTTGAATTTTATAAAATAGTTAGGCTCAATATTATTTTTTCTAAAAAATACAGTAGTTCATAACCCATTAGGAAGGTAAGGAATGCAGTAGGGAAAGTCAATTTGATCATTTAGTATTTTGTTTGTAGTCATGAAGTGACTATAAAATTCTGCCAGAATCTGGAAAACTCGAATAAATTGATTAAGGATATAAGGATATAAATAAGGTATGGGAAGTGTGGTAAAGGGGTTTATAATCATAATATAGACATATTAGTCTATCAATTGATTGTTACATCGTCTTGGGCATTTAGTCTAATCGCGTGTAACACGTGTTTTATTTGTGTTTAGTTGATTGCGAGGAATTTATGAAGTAGTTGTGCATCAGGTGAGTTTCATAGTCCCATTTTTCCGTTTTTATTGAGATAGAAATGATGCAAATGTTTTGAAATGTTTCATTGCTGTGATTATGTGTTTTAATTACGTATGGACATTACATGACTATTATATGACTATGTGTTACATGTTGGTATTGATTGGGATCGGATGAGTATGCCTACTCAGTGTGATTTGTGATTTGATTGGGATCGGATGAGTACGCCTACTCAGTGATACTTATGGTATTGATTTGGGATCGGATGAGTACGCCTACTCAGTGTTGGTTATGGTAGCATGGGATCGGATGGGTACGCCTACCCAGTGTGTAAATGTGTTGATTTGATTTTGTTGCATGCTAGCATAGGGTCATGATAGTTCATTATTGTCCTACCTTGTTTTGTTAATCACAGTGAAACGAGTGTAATTGTGTGTCTAAAACCTATGACTCTCACAACATATTTGTTGACGTTTTAAGCATTATTTTTAGGTGAGCATCTTAAGGAAAGTGAAGTTAGGAAGCTTGGCTAGTGAGACTGTAGGCTTGCATACGGAGTTTATCTCCTAGTTTTCATATCATACTTTGTTTGAATTGATACTTTGAATGTTGATTAAATATTTTAGGTTTTGGGATATTTTGTTTATGTCTCTGTATTTGAGTGACTCTTTTACCTCAATCCAATACCCCTTTTTCTTGTGTTAGGTATTGTCATGACACTTTGTGTCTATTTTTGTTTTGTTTAATGCATTGTAGTTCTCTCTA
>BQNB010176673.1:0-13037 GCA_026074375.1 Tanacetum coccineum
CACTCACTCACGTTGGTTATCCGAAGACATGTCGAAGAATTAAACAGATAAGAGGGTAAAGAAGATAAGAATTAAACAAATAAGAGGATAGAGACGATTATTTATAGCAAAATACATAAGAAAGAAAACAAAATGGTAACCGATAATCGAACAAGTGTACGGTAGCTCTTTAGAAAATGCACAAAGAAGCGGAGGAGCGGGTAAGCACGAAGCTATTAAAAACCTTCTCTTTTCGGGTCGAAGTTCGTAGGATCGACCCTCCTTATACCTCTCTTATAGTTTGTAATCTAAAGGTGAGCCGAAATCACGAGTGACACAACGGTCATTTTTGTTGGTTTTTTAATTTTTTGTTATTTTTGATTACTTGAAAATATTCACAAATGAAAGCGATAACTTCACGGGGAAGGGTCTTCAAACACTAATCTTCAAACGAAACACGATAATCGTTTCACACCTCCCTGGCAGCGGCGCCAAAAATTGGTTTCAAGATTTCTTACTATATATATATATATATATATATATAATATAAATATAAATATATAATAAGTAGTCCCAAAATATCAATAATAGTAAGAGAAATATCAATGTATGAAGGAGAGAGATTCTAAGAGGCTTTTTAAGAGATTATTTACTTTTATCCAAGTAAACCCTATAACAAAAAAACTTCGGGGTCGTTTCCCGACGCAGGGCGTGAATTTGAAAATCGGGTTTCGTACGTGATCGCGTTGTTTTGAATTAATTCAATATTTGATTTGGTTTCTAATTTACTAATTAAACATGCAAAAACGAGTAAGGCAAACCTAAAACGAAGCAATAAGATTTTTAAACACGAAAACGATAACGGGATCAAAACCCGTTCTTCAAAAACCTAAATTCTACAAACTTAACCCTAAAAATATAAATTTAATTTTTAACAATCCTAAATGATAAAAAATAATTTTAGAAAAAAGAATTATACTTTTTTGACTTTTATTTTATTTATTATGAATTAAAAACTGTTTTAATCTAAAAAATTAATTAAAATATTAAACTAATTTCCAAAATTCTAAAAAAAAATTATTGAAAGTACTTGAGAACAATGCTAATCCTTGAAAAATAAAATGGTAAAAACAGCTTATTGAAATAAGCTGTTAAAAAGGTAAATAAGGCTGAAAGCTAAAATGGCTAAAATGTGTATAAAAGAAAAGTAGTGAGGATTAATAAACGAAAAAGATCCCAGGGTAGTTGGTTGTGTAGTGTGTGTGTAAAGCTTGGTCGAGGTTGTGGAGGTCTTGGATTCGAGCCTTGCTCACCCTTGACTTCCCAATTTCCCAAGCTTTTTATTTTTTGAAAATTTCTTTTTGAAAAAGTTTTATAACTTGAAAATAAGCAACTTTTGAAAAATGACTTTTAATAAAAAAAACTTGAAATAAGCTAGAAATAAGCTCTAAAAGGTTGACAGTTTTGGATTTTTAAACTAAGACTTAAAGGGCTAACTGTTTGGCTTTTTTGGACCTAATAAGTTAAAGAAAAAAGGCAAATAAGCTAACACAGACTATAAGCTACACCTAATAAGCACTAGGGAACAAAAATAAGCAATTAAGATGAGCTAAAACTAAGCTTAAAATGTCAAATTCACTTACAAGACTTTTAAACCTTAAATCCTAAACTGAAAGTGCTAATAAGCTTAAATAAGCCCTAACCTAAACTAAATAAGCTAAAAGCACTCTAAATCTAACCTAATAAGCAGTCCTAAACAAAATTTAAGCAAATCCAAATAGCCATAAGCTCAAACAAACAAATAATCAGTTTTGGCCAAAAACTACTAAAACAGCCTATAGGGCACTTTTTGAGCTAATTTTTAAGCTAGAAAAGTTATCCTTATGGCTTAAAGACCAAAAGGACTATCAAGCTTATCCTATAAGCTACAAGAATAAACCAAGAAAAAGCAGTTTGAAACACATATAAGCTATGAAAAAGCTAAGTGAAAATGGCTGTTAACTCAGTATGAGCTGAGTTTTTCAAGTTTTTGAAAAGACAAAAGCAAAAGTGCAGGCCTATTTTTAAGGCAAGTAAAATAAGTTCAAAATTATGAATAAGCTTAAAACAGTTTTGATTGAAACCAATGGCTTTATGCTTTTAAATTCAGACTCTAAAAACAACTTTAACTAATTTAAATTTGGGATTGAAAAAAGGACTTTAAACTTTGAAAAAGAAGACTATGAAAACTATGACAGTTTTGGACTTAAAGCACAATTGACATATGCATACTTAAACTAACCCTTTTTTACTGGATAAAGACTTAAAACAAGCATGAAAATGATGCTTACAAGTACTTAATCAAAAGCAAGCATATTAAAGCTAGGAACTGAAACCAAAACTCCACAGATTCATAACTTGAGTTCTCAAAACCTTAAAAACACTATTTTGATTTAAGAACGAACTATATAACAGATTCAATGGCTTTGCAATAGGTCGAGGAGCATAAGGGCTCTTTGGGAGGTTGGGGAGAGAGAGTTGTTTGTTGTTTTGTTTTCTAGCCGTCGGTTAAGGGGGGGGGTGGGGGGGGGTTGGCGGGGGGGGCGCGCACCGTTTTACTCAGACGGGGCCACCCGGGGGGTTTTCTCACCGGGTGTGGGAACGTTTTTGTACAGGGGTGTGCTGGGTGAGGGGATTGGTGTGGATATGGGGCGTGGTTGGGTTGGGGTTTTCAGGGTAGGTGGGGTGGCGAGGTGTGGTCAGGTGTGGAGGTGTTCACTTTTCGGGGGGGGTTTGTTTTCTCACTGGGGGTGTAGTGGTTGTGTGGGTTGGTGTTGAGTTTGGCATGGGTTTTGTTATTTGTCATTTGTGTTGAATACAGATGTTATTCTTATTTAGTAGTGGGTTATGATCTGAGTTAATTGGGTTGGTGCATGGGTGGGGGGGGGTGGGGTGGGGGGGTGGCGGGTGTGGGGGGGGGGGTGGGTGGGGGTTTGGGGGGGTTGGGGAGGGGGGTCGGGGTGGTGGGGGGGGGGGGGGGGGAGGGGGGGGGGGTGGGGGTGGGGGGGTAGGGGGGTTCGGGGGGGGGGGGGGGGGGGGGGGGTATGGGGGGGGGGGGGGGGGATTGGGGGGGGGTGGCGTGGGGTTTGTTTGATTTTTTTGTTTTTTTTGTGGTTGTTTTGTATGTGGTGTCGAAGGTTTCGTTTTGAGGGGCGGATTATAGGCTTGTGTTTCAATCTTAATTGTAAAAAAACAAAATTAAATTAATTATAAAACTTAGCATCAATAAGCTAAATAACATACATAATTTAAGCATTATATAAAAAAAAACTGTAATTTGTTAGTTCAATAAGCAGTAAGAGTTGTGTGTTGGTGTAGTGTTATTGTGGTAAATGTGTTTGTGGTAGTGTTGTTTGTGTTTTGGGTTTATTTATTTTTATTTTGTTTAAAGTGTTTTAAAAATAAGCAAACAATAAAATTAGCTATTGGAATATATTGAAAGTAAAAAATGAAAATGAAATTACAATGCCCTTTGCTTTAAACAAAGGGCAAATAAGCTCTTATGAGCTTTGGCTAAAGCTCTAGCTTGTTTGTTTTTAAAACAAGCTAGTAAAATCCTATATAAGGGCCTTCCTTTTAGGCTTATCGTCCAAATTAGCATTTGTTTGAGTGACTTTTGGTGTTTTGAAGGATGGTTGAGGTTTGAATAAAAAAAAAAAAAAGATAAGAAAAGTGGTAAAAGGTCCCTTTAGAATTAACAATATTAGACCTCCCCCCGCTGCTTGTGATGGATAAATGGTTGGGGGATGTATAAGTCGCGTAAACGGCGCTGACCGCATTTGTAATGGGAATTTTTTTTGTTTGGTTTTATGACCAGTACATTTTATTCTATCGTAATTTTTTGTTGGTTTTTTGGGGGGTTGGGTTTGGTTTTTTTTGCTCAGGAGCTATATTTTCTCTTTTTTTTTTTTGTTTTGTAGCGGGCAGACGGTTGGTTTTTTTTTTTTTTGTAGGGCGGATTTTTTTTTTTTTTTTTCGTTTTTTTTTTTTTTTTTTTGGTTTCTTTTTTTCTCTAATTATTATTTTAGACTATTTTTTGGGTGATAATAATGGATTATAAAATTATATATGACGGATTTAGTTCTACTTATGGGTTGGGAAATTATCTTTGGGTGGGTTTGATTTTGTTAAGAGTAATACGTATAAGGGTTAAGGGGGTAGATATTTATATTTATTTTATGGTTATTTTGACTATGAATGTTTGAGGGGTTTTGGGGTTGTAGGATTGGTTTATATTTTTGGTACATTGGCGGGGGCAGCGGCTCGGGGGCGGCGTCCGGACTTAAAATACTTAAAAGGTGGGGTAGAATAATAAAAGTGGGTTGATTAAAATGGAGGTATAAAGAGGAGTAATGGGAGATTAAAATATCTGGATGTTAAAAGTGATAATAGTAGGAGGGGTGGTGTGGATTTAATAAGGGGGAAAAGGGGTGGGATATAAAATCGAGGGGGTAATTTGGGTATTAAATAATATAATTGGGGGATGTATTATAGAGGTCCGGTCCGTGGAGGCTGGGTTTTGGTTGTTGTTGGGTTTTTTATTTTTTGGGGTTTTTGTCAAGCGCGAGCGGGCTTGGGTGTTTGGTTTTGTAGTGGTAGGGGCAAGACGCAGAGCAGAGGGGGGAGAGGAGGGAACGCGGGGCAGAGGCAGCGGAGATGGAGAGGACGGGCAGGCATGAGGTAGTGCAGGTGGCGAGGCGGGGGGCGGGGGGAGGATTAGGAGGAGGTTTTAAGGGACAACAGGGACGGGATTAATAGTGTTGGTGTATTTACCGGGGGGGTGTTGGGCGGAAGGGGTGGGTGGGATGGGTTTATCAGCGGTAGTGAATAAATGTAAAAAAAAGGAGAAATAGTAATAGAGCTTATGTAAGCATTATCAAATCTGTTTTTTTTTTGTTTTTTTCTAACATTAATTTTGCTATTTATTATTAACTTCTTTTAAAAAACAGAATTTTACATTAAAAACTTTAGAATTTCATTTTTTTATAAAACTTATAAAAAAAAATAAAAAACAGTTTACAAAAGTCTTTTTAAAAGTACAATAATGTTATATTGTTAATTAAAAAACTAATATTTTAGCTGTGGAAAAAAAAAAGAAAAAAAAAAAACAAAAAAAAAAAAAAAAAAAAAAAAAATAAAAAAAACTAAAAAAATAGAGATAGATGCCTCATAGGGCTTACAATAGTCTATTTTATAGATAAATAATCAAATCTTGGGTCTTCTTGCTTGTAGTTTGTTTCTTCTTGTGATTTGATCTGAGTTGATGTGATGGAGGGTTGTGTTTTTTCTGTGTGAGTAGAATCAAAACATCATCTTAAACCATTTAATTTTTCTTGGTCACCAAGTAGATGATCACAAACCATTGATTTTGGATTTGTCAATCAAACGTTTTTTATAGGGAGTTTGCCAAAGTGGAATGAGCATCTGTTTGAAGTGGTGGTTGAAGGTTGAATCGAGCGAGAGTGATAGGTTTTTTTGTCAATGAGGTGCATGGGGGTCTGAGGTGTGATCGAAAGGGCATGGGTAATTAGTAGATAAGAAAAGGAGGAAATTTTGTTTTGGTGTGAACTGGGTAAGGGGGTTGGTTTGGTTGGTTGGTTTGTTTTTTGTTAATGATGGTATAGGGTGTGTATGTACTAAGGAACTAACCATGTTAGTCCTTAATGATCCTAACCTTGTTAGTCCTTAGGGACTAAGGTGTAAAACATCGCGCGGACTTTTTATGGTTGTAATGGATTTTATGGGGATTTATGGTTAAGTGTTAAATGGGCTTTGGTTATTTGGGCCGGGTAAGGTTTTAAGGGTTTATGGACTTTTTAAAGTTAAAGCTTTAATAAATAAAGGCATAATGGGCTGATCCGACCCATTAAATGGGTACGGGTTAGCCCATACAAGATTTCTTCGGATTCAGCTTTGTCTATGACTTGTTGACTTTGACTTTTGACTTTGACTTTTTACGCTTCTTGTCAGTTCGACCTTTTTTACGTGCTCGCGGTTTTGTCCGTTTTGGTTTTTTAATTTTTGTCCTTTAGTGAATATCCGATACTTGCACAGTGTAAATCACAAAACACACATATTTTTGGCATTTTATGTACGTTTTTTGTCATTTAGGCTCGCTTATATAGGTAAAAGGTATGTGTAATTAAGCACATACTATGGTTCACATAAAATGAACAAGTAGACGTAAATACAACAATTTCAACACAATTGTAAGTTGTGATCCAAAGTGTTATTTAGTCTTGGTATTTGTGTATTATATCTTTCATGTCTACCAAGTGCCAGTGGGATAGAACATGAAATGTTGTGAGTATATCAATTTTACATATTTAAATTTTGTGAGGTGATGGTTACCACAATATTTTCAAGATGTAGATTAAATTTCTTGTCCATAGCATATAAGTTTGACATGTAAAATCCGTAATAACATCTACCATGCTTTGAATAGTGCATTGATACATATCCTTCTTCTAGTCAAACAACAATGTTGCTATACTTCAATGCCTTTCACATAAGTCCTTATCACATAGAACATAAGCACATAAGCTTTAAGAGCACCTATAAAGACCATGCAAATGACTTTCTACACCTCTAACTAGACCTTTCAATCAATATCTTATGGTGGATGTCTACCATGAACAACCTTATCTAGACTCGTGCAATTTAGATTTTGTAAAATGTCATGCAAAACTCCTAAGCTTTCTTTGTTTTTGACCTAAGTGTCCTCTCATTCAACTCACTTATGACTTGTTCTATAGGATGACCTTTAGTCTCTTTGACATTCTTAGGATTGTTGCCATCTGATACATTAACTTGTAATGATGGTGACCTATTAAGATCTTGAACTATTTGTTCATTGATCCCAAGATCTTCTACCAAAAGAGATGATTTAGGCTCGGTCAAACTCTCAATAAAGGTAACGTTGAGAGATTCCTCAATTCTTATTGTTTCCATGTTAAGCACTATGTATGCCTTACTAGTTTGAGAGTATCCTAAGAATACACGTATGACTTTGGGTCGAACTTAGTTAGATAATCCTTGGTGTTAAGTATGAAGAATTTACAACCAAAGTGTTAGCCTTAAAATATTTAAGGTCTATGACTCGCCGAAACCTACACCTTATAGTTTGTGTATATATGATACGAATATAATAAACTCAAGGTATGAGGAATCCGCAGATGAGGACCAAGTAAACCGGATAAGCAAGTAGTGTAGTATTATAAGTATAAGAGAAGAACTCCGGGATAATGTCGTTATGTCCCCACCAACGGGCTAAGAGATGGGAAAAATCGCAAGACGATTGGCATGATTTTGTGTTTGGATGTTCACAAGGAATGATTTGGGCAAGAAACTGATTAAAAATAAGCAAAAAAACACATAAAAATAGCCACAAGAGATAAGCTGGATGGTGTGGTGTTTGTGCTGTTTCGGCTGGAACGAAAGAATAAAGGTAGAAGAAATGGCAACACAAAACACTTAAATGACTACACTAGCACAAGTAAGCTCAAATAAACTTAAAGACAAATAAAAAAGCTAAGCTTACTCTATATAAGCAAATACAAAAAGCAATTAAGCTAAATATAACAAGATTAAACACACAGTATAACAGTTTTATCTACAGTACTAATTAGAGTTAGTACTGCTAGGCTAGGCTTAAGTTAGTACTGGTGGGCTTAGGTTAGTACTGCCAGGTTTATAAAACACAAAGGTAACAAAAATAAACAAATAAGCTAAGACAGATAATTAACTATCCCTATTAAACACTTAGTAAAAGAAATAAGCAACTAAGATAAACTAAAATGATAAATAAGCTAAGAAAGGAAAACTTAAACTGATACACTAATGGGAAAAACACTTTGAAAAGGAAAAATAAGTTTTTTAAATAAGCAAACAGTAAAGGAAAATAATGGTTGTTTTTTTTTTTTTTTTTTTTTAATCTACTCTAAAAAAAAAAAAAAGCTAAGGTAAATCTTTAATAAACAGAAATAAGAAATTAATAAGCTTGGGTAAAGCTTGTTTAACTACCAGTACTTAACTGTTAAGACTAACAGTACTAACTTTGGAGTTTTAGTAATGGGTTTTAGTAAGTGTTAAAGTTAGTAGTACTTTAGTACTGTTCCGAAAAGAAATCTGTGAATAGTCAGCCTGTATTAACTCATGTTGAGTTTAGTACGGCTTGCCCAAAAACAGCCTTTTAACATTTTCATAAATCATTTTTTATTTCAAACTAATTATCAAAAACAGATTATCCAAATAACAAACTAAAAACACTTATCAAGCAATTTTCAATCCATAATAAGCAACTTAAATAAGCATAATTACTTATCTTACAAGCAGTAGTAGTAATAAACTTTTTTTTAACACTAACGTTTTATCAAAAATGAAACACTAGCAGTTCTTGCCAAATAAATAATGTAATAAAGCTTAACGGAATGGAAAAAGAGAGACTTACAACTCCTGGCTCAAAACTGGGCTCTATTTCTTTTTTATTTTTCCTAAACCAAAAAAAAGAAATATAGAATAGAATTATAATCTACAAGTCTCTAGCTTGTATTAAACAAGAGTAGTAGAGTCCAATAAGCACCATCAGTACTTGTGGCTTATCAATCCATTCAATTATGCTGTTTGTGTGGTTTTGTGGTATTATATTTGAGATTTGATTGGTGATGATTTTCTTTTTTTTTAAAAACTTACGTAATTTTTTATCTGTTTTCTTAATGGCAAACAGCTTATTAAAATAAGCTGAGGTGAGGAGGATTGAGAGTCTTTTTAAACACAAAAAACATTAAGATGATGAAAGAAATTTAACACTGGTTATTGGTTAAATTGAGGTGCTTGTAGAGTAACAGTTGGGTGTGCCGTGGGGGTGGTGGGCAAGACTTGGTTAAGGTGGGGTGAGTATGCCACTGTTGGGGTTTGTGTGCGGTGGGCCTCTCATTGGTGGTGTGTGCGGAGGGTCGGGGGCATTGACTTGGCCCACTAATGGTGTCTGGGGGGTACTGGGACGGTTTTGTGGGGGTAGGGTGAGGTCGTACCCTTTGGGGGAACATCGCGACCTGGGGTGATTTGGTTTTAAGGTGATATGTTGGCGAGTGTTGAATGGTAGGTGGAATTCGCGTAGTATACTGATAATGTGGTATGGGATTTGGATTCTGTAAGATGTCCTTTATGTGATGACGGAATCGAGAAGGAAGATCACATATTTGTTTATTGCAAGATCACAAAAGAATTATGGTTAGATGTTTTGAAGTGGTGGGGGATTCCGAATGTTTCATTCCTCAATTTGCAAGACTTAGTCCATTTGGTAGACCATATACCTCTTGGGGAGAAGTTCACTAAATTCTTCGATGTGGTTGCCCAAATGACAATTTGGTCCATATGGCGATACAGGAACAACGTTATTTTCTCCTCCAAGAAACCTTCATAAAGATTTATCTTCAACGATATCAAGAATGTATTTTTCTATTGATTGTTTAATCGAGTAGAAAATTTTTTTAAAAATTGGATAAAATGGTTTGATCACCCTTGTAATGCTTTACCCCCCCCCCCCTTGTACCGTTATCTTGCTCCTTGCTAGTTTCTAATTTAATCGCCGTTAAAAAATATATATATTAATGATGAGGTGTAATTTTATACACTTTTTCGGGCTCATTTAACCCCTATAATCATGCAAAAATACTCAAAATATGTGCTTAATCGTTTCTTTTTGCATTTTTAGCAGTTGGAGACTATTTAGGAGGAAATACACGTGAATTTGGGCTTATTTGGATGTAACGGGACAGGAGTACAACTTTACACAAACGAAGATTTGAGATTAAATCACTTGATGGTGGTGACGCACGCGGTAAAGCTTGCGATGCGTCTGGTTTGCTAGCGATCCGCTCAGGAAAGTTGTGATTGACGTATGAACTTAGCCGTCAAAACAAAACCCTAGAAGATTCGACAGCGCGACGGCGTCAGTATATATTGTGACGCCGTCGCGATTGTTTTCTTATATATACAAACTCGAATTTAGGTTTTCAAATAGCATATTAGGAGTGAAGTTCGATAGAGAATGATTTGTAGCAGACTTTGGGAGGGTTTTTAGGGTTTCCTAACCCTTTTGTACCTTCCCCAATCGCTTGTTTTAATATAGTAAAGTTTTTTTCTGGAGCATTTTGTCAAGATTTTTTAGGCATTTGTCGAAAGAGTTTCCAAAGACAGAAAAATCGTCCATGAATACTTCGACTGATTCTTTGATCATGTCATGAAAGATTGCCAACATGCATCTTTAGAATGTAGCTGGGGCATTGCATAGCCCAAAAGGCATTCTCCAATAAGCATATGTTCCGAAGGGACATGCGAATGTTGTTTTTTCTTGATATGTAGGATCGATTAGAATTTGAAAATATCCAGAAAAACCATCGAGGAAACATAAATATTTATTTCCTGTGAGTCTTTCTAACATTTGATCCATAAACGGCAAAGGAAAATGATCTTTTGCTGTTGCTTCATTGAGTTTATGATAATCGATGCATACTCGCCAACCCATGATGGTTCTTGTTGGGACAAGTTCATCATTTTTGTTTGTGACAACTGTAATACCACCTTTCTTTGGTACACAGTGAATAGGACTAACCTAAGGGCTATCGGCAATCGGACAGATAATACCGGTATCTAAGAGTTTCACAATTTATTTTTTTACAACTTCTTGCATATTTGGATTTAACCTTCTTTGTTTTTGAACAACTGGTTTCTTGTCATCCAGAAGTTGTATCTTATGTTTGCAGAATAATGGACAGATACCAGGAATGTCTGTTGTTGGGATTAAATGACTTCTTGATAATCTTAGAGTTACTGCTGCTCAGGTTTGTGTTACTGCTGCTAAGCTAAAGTTAGTGTTGTTCATTAACTTTCATGAAAAATATGCTAAGTAGTTAGTGCTGCTAGTATAAAGTTAGTACTGCTAGTTCACAGTTACTACTGTTAGTATATCTTAGTACTGCTAGTATAAAGTTAGTACTACTGGTGAAGATTGAAGAAAATATTCTAAGTAGTTACTACTGATTGTGCTCAGTTAATGCTACTGGTGTATAAGTTACTACAGCTCAAAGATTAAGACTGCTGAAAGAGTTTCTACTGTCAGAAAAAGGATAAAGACAGAAGAAAGGATAAAGATTGCTTGGAGATCAAGATTACTTACGTGATAAGTATTAGTTATTTATAGAATAGATCATAGAGAATATTCTAAGTTTTAGGAATATATTGTAAATCAACTAGGACTCCTTGGTGTATAAAAGGAGGTCCTAGGGTATAGAGCTTAATATGGTTTTTATATGTTTTTACGATTTGATAAGTGTTGTTCTTAGCTTCAAGGTTTTGTAACCCTAATACTAGGAGAGTATTCGTATTATTCTTAATAATATTGAAGCTTTTATTGTTGAATTATATTGTTTTGTGTTACTGTTTCATTAAGAATTCTTCTAATATTAAAAATTAGATTTCGCATAATCTTTAATACACTTAACAAAGTTTTTACTATAGTTGTGTTAGATTTATCTAATATAACTAAACTTTAAACAAGCTTAAGGAATTCGATCTATTAAAGTGGGATTCAACAAGTGGTATCCTACAACCAGGACCAACAAGTGGTATCAGAGCTTGTTGCTTTGAGAAACTTTGCTAGAAGATATGGATTAAGATTCTACACATATAGTGGTTGCATCCAAAGTTCCCATGCTCAAACCTGGTAAGTTTAAGTTATGGAGGATGAGAATTGAATAATACACCCAGATGATAGACTATGCACTATGGCAAGTCATAGAGAATGGAAACACTACACCAAAAACAACAGTTGTCGAAGGTGTTGAGAAAGTAATGCCTCTTAAAACTGTTGAATAAAAGGCTCAGAAAAGATTAGAGGTGAAATCAAGAAGTACTTTAATGATGGGCATTCCTAATGAACATCAGTTAAAGTTTAACTCAATTAAGGATGCTAAGCTATTGATGGAAGCTGTAGAAAAGAGATTTGGTGGGAATGCAGCTACAAAGAAGACCCAAAGGAATCTTTTAAAGCAGCAATATGAAAACTTTATTGCTCCAAGCTTAGAGATGCTTGATCAAACTTTTGATAGGCTTTAAAATCTTGTGAGTCAGTTGGTATAACAACCCGTAATTTTCATCAATGTAAACATCCATCTATTAAGTTAGATGCAATGTACTATCTATCTATTATATATGAACCACCTTTTTCAGGGAAATTTTTCGCTTTATTACATTACTTACATTACCAATATCTCAATATGCAACGCAAATTGCATAACTAAAGTTAACGAGTTCACGCAACCTATCTATGGCAATCCTATCTACATATATGTCAAGCAAACATCATAATATGTCAAGTCAATATCTTAATATAGTTTTTACAAAGTACATTACTTATATAATGTACCATTTGCAACGTTATATCAAGACAGGCTTTAAACTGTTATCGTATACCTCTAAAACCCTAACTCCATGTAAAGTTAACATCTAAAGTAAATGCACAAGCTACTAAAGTATATGTACAAGTAATATAACATCTCATTTTAAATATAAACTCCCTCCAAGTCAAAGTACAAGTCCTTAATAGCTCAATATACAAGTCATTAAACATGATCTCTAAAATAGCCGTTTTACCTCCATTTTCATTCCAATTTCTTCACCACTACTTATGTACAAGCTACTATACTCAATCTTCTATTCATAAGCTTTCATGTATCTTTTCATACTCAAAACCCTAATTCAAAACACTAAACCCTAAAACCAAGCTAGTTTCTAAACCATGGCACGTTTCTTCATTTTTATCCATTATAAACCCAAAACCACTCTCAATTAAGTTATAATAACTTAATTTATAACATTATCAATCTTATTCCATCATCATTTCATCATTCTACTTCAATCACATAAGAAATAAATCTAGAAAACCCTAATTGTACCCTAATTGTGATTTTGACCCGTTTACTCATTTTCAAACCATCTCATTCTCAAGTAAGCAACCA
>BQNB010176675.1:0-13037 GCA_026074375.1 Tanacetum coccineum
AACGACTTAATCCAATCATGCCTTATAAATTGTTTCAAAATTCCAGATATGAGAAAAAAAATGTCATGTCCATATTCACACTTTAACCATTACCCAACCACTTGGTGTTTTTCCCGCCGCTACCAAGCCCCGACTTGCTTTTGACGTGTTCCAACAGCGAGTGATTTCCTTTCTGGTCCAGGGTCAAAAAATATGGACGCCCATCTTCCTCAAGTCAATGTATAGAAACAATGCTGCTCTGTGTGAACCTGCTCTGTTGAACATAAATAAACAAAGTTAGTATTAGAGAGCTTATGTTTATTATGCATCAATCAATAAAAAAGATTACACAAATATATTTCTTTGTACCAAACTTTGAAAAGAGTGTATACAATTCCAAACTTTGAAACTCACTTGTTCTTCTGAATATCAATAAGCCTTTTTATGTTTAATTAGTTTTATGATCCATTACTCAAAGCTATGCCTAAAGAAGCTAATTCGATCATTTCAATATCATTTTTGCCATCCAATAGCCATTACCTGCTCACCATTGGTTAATAAAACAAAATACCAAAGATTATGCTTCAAGAAAAAAGATAACCATCTTCCAGCTTCTGTTAAACACACATTATATACGTAGTAAAAGATGTATAGCAACCTTACTTTGCCAAACAATACCCCAAACGCCACTTGTGTTTTTAGAACTGAAGAAAAACTAACAGACTTAATATACTGTAAAGGGGGAATATAGAAACAAAAAAAAACAGTACTCGATTATATATTGTTGGCAAAAAAAAAATCGAATGTGAATCAATCTGTTAAGACAAACCTGTCACTGAATTAACCATCTTTTTTGCTACACCAAGAAGAAAAGACATAAAGGATGAAGATAGTTTTAACCTTTCGCAATCTCGGAAATTAATTTCGCACTGGTCAGGTCTACCATCTCTTTGTATTTGGTACCTGCACACAACACAAAATGCAAGTGTTGGTAAATGCAGCGGGAGATTGCAAGGACTGGGTAGGTTGCGTAACGAATCGGGGTTGATTGGGTTGGCCTTATGATCAAAGAAACAATATGGTTTCAACCATAACATAAATATCCAAAATAATATAATTTATGAGGAGGAATGCATTGATGAGTTTCAACTCATTTAACCCACTGAATAAAATTGGGATCATATCACAAATCTATCAATTAGTTACACAACAAAAACCAATGTTGGAATATTGGAGTATAGATGTTAGAACACAAAATATCTTAAAATTCCTTTTAATTCTGAAAACACTAGGTTTACCATTTGTTGCCAAATTTCCCCCAATCATCCAATCAAATTTAGAATCATATTACCCTACATTATATCAGCATTCTAGTAAACCATTTTCTCTTCTCTGCAAAGGGTAACGTTAATATGTTATGTCCTTTTACAAACCCTTTTGAAAAACAATTAAAAATAATCCATACACTTAAAAATAATCCTAATAATCGCCGATTTACCAAGCAATTAGAACGATTTGTAATAGAATATATCAAAACCCTTATGTAAACACTACCCGCCATAGCACCAAAGTGGCTATTACTTCTTATTAGCCGTTTTACATTTATTGCGAAGTTCTTTATTTCGCAACATCGCAAACGGTAATTTTTACAAATACTCATACGGGAAAAAATCTATGTCATTTACATAATCTAAAATGTAATGCCGCAATCATTTGGCCTCTTCTTCGGAAATACACAAAAATTGCACATTCAAGTGAAAATGCTAAAAGCATAAAACCAAAAAGATAGTCTAGGATTCAAAACTTGATACCATTTTACGGGTATAATTAAAGGTTACCTGATATTATCACCCGCCTAAAACTTCAACATTAGCTAATGGTGAACATTGCAAAGATCGCGACAAAACCACCAAAGGTCTATGTAATTAGTCACATATGATACCAACGTCTTACCAGTGCCATTCTTTGATGTGTGTTTAACAATAAACTTAAGTAGACAACCTGAATTCACGAATGAACTTATAATAGGAAAGGAAAAAAAATAAATAATTTACCGCTATATGATGTCAATCCTGTTGCCGTAGGCTTAAGCGAATCTGCTATAAACGCAGCTGGTAAAACTTGGGCTTTTGAAAACGGCATGCTGGGCACTTTTGACGACCCAGTTGGTGGATCAAAAGCCTCATCAAATTGGAGTAGTTTTAACCCACCAAGGTCCCTGCTAGATAACAAAAAAAAATAAGGGTTACTGTTTTTATGTCATAAGCCTAATCAATCCTATATATTACGGCTCTTCACCATTTAAAATGAGAAAAGATTAAATATGATTACCTTTCCTGCATCAAAGGTGTGCAGTGTCCAGATTGCTGGGCCACGACCACCACATTGTTGTCCTGGATCAAGGCCACAATAGCCTTAAACCATTTAGATTGACCAAATATATCGGCTATAGTCCGCAAAAGTGGCGTATCATCCACCGTCTGCATTTTATATCCAAAACCCATCGAAGCACTTCGATAACTCATCTAGTCACTCATTGCTCACCAAACCTACAAATTAATCGCCACAAAATTTTCAATTCACACCACAATCTAAAAACCCCAAAATATTTTTTTATAAAAGAAGTAGAAACCAACCTCACGAATAGTAGCCAAACGCCTAGCCTATTCCTCACCTTACTTCACTCACAAATTAATCATATAACCATTTTTTATAAAATACCCGCAACAATTTAATAACTACTTTCCGTTGTATGAAATCGACATACATGAGATAATCATCAAAGGTACAATAAGAATCCGAAATTTAGAGACAAAAAAAAAATCTTGTAAATTAAAACCCAGAACAAAGATACATACCTTTTTTATTCTCACAGTTAAGTATAATTGAACATGAATCGATCCGTTTCAAAGATCACTTATCTGTCTCCGATGAAAAATAATATAAACGACACGATGAGCTAAAAGTCGGACCAAACATTTGGGCTAAAATAAGCCCACCAAAAGATCGCTGCTATTTTGTCGTGACATGTAACGGGGATTAGTATGTATATAAATATAAATATGTATATAAATTTGTAGTCGTCGTGTTCGTCATATAATAAAGCAAGTCATGTAACTTTGGTAACTGGAATTATATCTATGATATACGTACTATTGGAAATTTAGTTCATTTGTTGGGTTCAGTTTATACCGGGTAATGGATAAGTCACTGAACGCCCTGACTCTAATAGTGGTAAAAAAGAATTCAAGTCGCTGATGACGTTCAGTGAGTGTAACTCTGGACAAAACGATATTTATCAGTGTGATGACTTCAGCTTTGTACTCCCTGAGTAATAAGCTGAAGGACACCATCAGGGAGTAATCCATCAGAGGATGTATCCTTAGCGGGTTATCTTATTGTGGGTCTTTTCAGTATGAACCCTTTAGCTTGTGTGCTCTTTAGTGAGCTAGCTGAGTGTTCAGGACACTAAAGGATTGACCACGCTGGAATGAATTCAACTAACTTGTAACAACTTTGACCTATTCAAGTGGCAAGTTTAACTGCATTAATGATCATGTTTAAATTGATCATGTAACCACTAATTCTTACAATTATGGAAGAGATTAATAGGCCCATTAATCCCTTATAATCCCTTATAATTCCATTGATTAGGGTTTGAGTATATCTCCTATAAATAGGATATCACAACTGCATGGGAAACACAAAACAGAAAAACATAAACACTTAGAAGCGAAGGGTTCTTGATTTGTGCCTAAAACAAGAACAAACACTTAGTTTTATCCCAATGAGGTATTCGTGTAACCTAGGCATAGGGTCGAGTAATCTTGTTTGGAAAGTGATCACAGGACTTCAAGTGATATCCGGTAACCTTTATTGGTAATTAGCTAGGCATTAATTATCTTTACCTTGTTCTGGGCCACTACATAACCAACACTTAGGGGTTGTTTCTTGTTTCTTAATGGCTATTTGGTAAAGAATCCTTATACAAACAAATTCAAAGTCATGTTTCTTTCTTGCTTAATGTAAACGTATTTCCTAGTTGCATATGGGTTAAAAAAAGCCACCATTTCCCACTCAGACGTCTTCACCTAACTTTTTTTCTCTCTTTATTTTCAGTTTTTCACCTAATGTTTCTTCTTCTCATCTCCCTAATAAACGTTTCTTGTTTCATGTGTGCATCACTACCATACCACTTTGCCGCCGCCACTTCATCGTTTCCTCAACGTCGCAGGTATGTCGCCGTCGTCACATCATGGGCCCGACCCTTCCTTTACCACTTCCGTTCATAATCATCTAAAAACCTATATACTGTGATGTAACTTGATGCAAGTAAGAATTAGAGGTTTTTAGTTTGGGGATTGTGATTGATAAACTAAGTGTTAAGGAGGAATTAAAGGGTTGATTAGATATATTGTGATTGATAAATTTGGGTTTCTCTGAGGTTGTAATCTGAATCTTCTGGTATTGTTATGTAAAATACTAAATGGATTGAATTGATAAAATAATGAGGAGGAATCTTGGGTTGTTATGTATCTTGATTGATAAACTGAGGTTGTTCATTTCTTTTTAGAATTAAAGGTTTAACACTTCTCTGTTCTTGTTCTTATTTGTATTCAATCTAAATTATCTGTTCATGGGTAAAATAGTCATTTACAAATATTATAATGTTTCATTAAGTATAAAAAGAAACAACATTTGTTCAAACACCTTTTGTTACCAACAAGGAGGATTTATACAATAAGACATCATATCCAAAAAGAAGAAAAAAAACAGCCCCTTACTTTGAATGTTAATGAAATTGTTATTTTTTATAATAATTGATGGTAACTCACTTGTAATGATAACTAGGATTGAACAAGCCAAACATAGGCATTCTAGATCAATAGAATGATAAATATTGCATATTTGTGTTAAGCTTAGCCCAAAAATTATGCATTTCAACGTCAAACCGGATTGGGAAAATAAAGTACCGGTAGAAAGTATTGTTAGCAATTGGTATAAAGAGCCATGTGATAATCTAGGAGTGCTTTTTTGTTGCATTATCGCCTTCGCGGCACTGGACTAGATTTCCGTCATTTCCGGAAAGTGCACGGACAACCGCCCTTTCCCCTTTTCACAATGTTCGTGCAGTTGCTCACGAATTCAAGTTTGAATGGCCCTTCGAAGTCCCGCACGCTCTTTTTGATCGGGAGCTGGGTGGGCAACTCATTTAAGCCGCGCGTTGCGGCGGGGCTAATTTGTTATTATGGCGTGTGGGTTAAACAATTTTTTTTCACTATTTTTTTGGGGTGGTTTATTGAATTTTTTTTACATTTGAGGGGTGATTTTTTTTAATTGTTTTTCTTTTGGGTGCTTTTTAAACTTTTTTTTACATATGAGGTGTACAATGCATGGGTAAGTTGTTTTTTGTATAAGTTAGATGATCATTTGTGATAACTTTGTATTTTCAAAACCTAGTTTGTGTCATTTTGATTTTGGTACTTAAGAGGACTTATTTGTTTTTTGTTTTTTTTAAAGGTGAAACTTGGTGTCCTTTTGATTTTTGCAGGCAAAAGAAAAAAAAGCTACCACAAATTTTAATTTATTTTTTTATAAGAACGTCTATTAAACTTCAATATTTTTTATAAAATCGTACGAACGTTAAAAGCATATCAATATTGGGCTCGTTTATTTGTAATTTAAAGGCTTGTAGTTTTCATTTGGCTACTAAAATTTTTTTCATACAAAAACACTGTAAACGAAAACATGGTTTAATTTTCTATATCTTAAAACTAAAGGTTTGTTTATATGTAAGTTGGGTGACATCAAAATATTAATATGTGTTAAATGCATATGTTTTTCATTTTCTAACTATATTTTTGGACTTAATCATTTGGGGCCAAACACACACACACTTGAAGGAAAAAAAATTAATGGATCAAAATGAGCCCATTAAAGGGCTAGCATAAAAGGACAAAATAACAATCTCATAATTAATATATTTCCTAACTATATTTTTGGGCCTAATTATTTAGGGCCAAACACACACACTTGAAGGAAAAAAATTAATGGATTAAAATGAGCCCATTAAAGAGCTAGCAGAAAAGGACAAAATAGCAATCTCATAATTAGTATATATCAACTTGCTTACAAAAATTATAACAATCGGGATTAAATAGACAGTTACTTCATAAATTTAACTTGAATAGACTCGGACATAACAACATTTGCTTACTAAGATGATGTTTTCCAATTCTGCTTATCTAATATGGAGGATGGTGCTTATTATATATGTTGTCGGTATACTTTCAAGTTGAAATGTGATGATTCCTTTACGATATACTTTGAACGCTAATGAATGTGATTTTTTATAATCAAATTGGTAGTGAACTGAAATCATACATGATAAGGATGGACCATAATACTTAGTCATCAGGTGCACATAATTTTTTACGAGTATAAAGAGTTTTGATTAGGGGTGAGCATGAGGCGGTCTAGAGCGGGTTTTGGCTAAAACCAAACTAAGGGCCCGTTTGGTTTATAAATGGTTTAGGATTAAGATTTGAATTTGGATTTTGATTTGGAATTGGGTTTAGATTTGAATTAAATATTATTTGTAATATAAAATTATTTATACTTTTAAATTAGAATATGTTATCAATAAATTATATAAAAAAGTGAAATAAATGACAATGAGTGGCTCTAAATAAAATGTGGCCCACTAACTTTTGAAAGCGCAATTAAAAATGAGGCATAATTGTGTAATTCTGGGTGGTTACCCTAGGTTGAGAGACGTCGTATATTCGTCACTTATGCCCATTTTGTGAGCCCACCGACTTCAACCAAACAATCAATGTTTACCATAAGTCCTAAACTTAAATTTCTTAAAATCAAACACCGAACCAAAAGTTCGGTTTAGTTTTTTCGGTTTTTGGTTTTTGTGGTTCAGTATTCGGTATTTTCATTAGATAATCATATATTCTACAAGTTTAAAATATCATTCACAAACAGTTTCCGTATAAATTTTGACAAAATTATTTAAAAGATAAATATTTTTCAAATAGATAAATACGATTATGATTGTATCAAAGTCGTCTCATGGCTTCTTGTAGATTAAAGCGAAAATATGAAATGAACATTTTTGACAATATTTTTTTGTTGTTAATTTATATAATTTAAGGGACTTGTCAATAACTAGTAATATCACAAATCTGGATATTCGAAATTTGGGTTGACGGTTTTATGTTAGACCCATTATTTTAGCTAAGTTTTTTCAATTCAGATATCTGTAATTTCGGATTAATGTTTTTAATTCAGATATCCGAAATTTCGGTTTTATGTTACACCCATTATGGGGCGGTTTAATTTCTTCGGTTTGGGTTTTCATATAGAACCAAAAACCGAACCAAAACTTTTGGTTTTTAATTACCAAAACCGTACCATTGGTTTTAAAATTGGTTCGGTTTTCTCGGGTGGTTTTTTACTCTCCCCTAGATTTGACGGTAAATAATTTTTTTTTGCTTAACATATTAGTGGATTAAGTAGTATTTATCAAACACAAAATTTTAAGACCGGGTTCATTTTGAAAAAGAACAAGAATTTTTACAAAAAAAATTACATTACGCGACAACATCCATTGAGTTACCGTGAACCCCTGAGAATCCCCTAAGTCCGCCCCTGCAAATAATATCTATGGATTGATTGATCTGTTCAACACAAAAAGTTTCTTACGTTTATTGAATTACATATGGATACTTTGTTATCATCATCTTCAAAATTTCATGTAAATATAGTTCTTCAAATTCTAACTATCATTTTCTTCTCTTTATCTAATCGTAAATCCTATCTCTCATATTTTTTTGAATGAAAAGTTCCCTCAAATTGTTGGTTGTTCATGATGACTAAAACTCAAAACTTCTTGGTTTGTGGGCCATCTTGATATGGCTAGATTAATGGTCTAGTCGATGTTATGATTTTGTTATGAATACAATTTTCTTTATATTTTCAGGAGCTTCATGGACTAATATTACTTTTGTTAATAACTGTGAATTCATTGTTTGGCCTGGAATCTGGGGCACATCAAATTTTAGCACCACTGCATTCGAGCTCACAAAAGGTAATTCAATCTCTTTTGAAGCTCCATCAGGATGGACGACCGGTAGAATCAAGGGTAGGACCTGTTGCAACTTTGATGTGTCTGGTAATGGGTCATGCACAACTGGCGATTGTGACACGGGTGAAGAGGAATGCAACGGCAACTTATACAAATTACCACCTACTATAATTACAGAATTTCGTTTGAACAAGTTTCAAGGCCAGGACTTTTAAGATGCAAGTCTTGTTGATGGCTACAACTTGCCTATGCTTATTGAGCCGGCTGGTGAGTTAGGTTCTTAGTTACGAAGTTGTGCTAAGACGGGATCTATTGATTACTTGATGATGCCCATCGGAACTGAATAGTAGAGGCGGGTATAGGACTGCTTGCCAAGTGTTTGGCTCGCCTGAGTATTGTTGTAGGAGTTCATTTCAGGGGCGGACCCATAATACTTAGTCATCATGCGCACATAATTTTTTACGAGTATAAAGAGTTTTGATTAGGGGTGAGCATGAGGCGGTCTCGGGAGGGTTTTGGCTAAAACCAATCCCAAAACCAAAAATTCGGCTTTAAGTTTTTTAAAACCAAACTCTGAACCAAAAGTTCAGTTTAGTTTTTTCTGTTTTTGGTTTTTGTGTTTTGGTATTCGGTTTTGTCATTAGATGGTCTTATATTCTACAAGTTTAAAATCTCATTCACAAACAGTTACCGCATAAATTTTGAGAAAGTTATTTAAAAGATAAATATTTTTCAAAGAGGTAAATACGATTTGATGGTATGAGAGTCGTCTCATGGCTTCTTGTAGATTAAAGCGAAAATAAGAAATTGACATTTTCGACAATAACCTTTTGTTGTTAATTTATTTAATTTAAGGGTATTGTCAATAACTAGTTATATCACAAATTTGGATATCCGAGATTTGCATTGACGGTTTTATGTTAGACCTATTATTTTAGCTAAGTTTTTTCAATTCAGATATCCAAAATTTCGGATTAAAGTTTTTAATTCAGATAACCGAAATTTTAGTTTTATGTTACACCCATTATGGGGCGGTTTGATTTCTTCGGTTTGGGTATTCATATAGAACCAAAAACAGAACCAAAACTTTTGGTTTTAATAACCAAAACCGTACCATCGTTTTTAGAATTGGTTTAGTTTTTTGGGTCGGTTTTTTTGCTCTCTCCTAGTTTTGACGGTAAATAAACTTTTTTTGTTTAACATATTAGAGGATAAAGTAATATTTACCTGACACAAAATTTTAGGACCAGGTTCATTTTGAAAAAAAGGAGAAATTTTACAAAATATTACATTAGACGACAATATCCATCGGGTTACCGTGAACCCCCAAGAACCCCCTAGGTCCGCCCTTGCAAATAATATCAATGGATTGATTGATCAGTTCAACACAAATTTTTTTAAGTTTATTGAATTACATATAGATACTTTGTTATCATCATCTTCAAAATTTCATGTGAATATAGTTCTTCAAATTCTAACTATCATTTTCTTCTCTTTATCTAACCGTAAATCCTATCTCTCATATTTTTTTGAACGAAAAGTTCCCTCAAATTGTTGGTTGTTCATGATGACTAAAACTCAAAACTTCTTGGTTTGTGGGCCATCTTGATATGGCTAGATTAATGGTCTAGTCGATGTTATGATTTTGTTTTAAATATAATTTTCTTTGTATTTGCAGGAGCTTCAGGGACTAATATTACTTTTGTTAATAACTGTGAATTCATTGTTTGGTCTGGAATTTGAGGCACATTAAATTTTAGCACCACTCAATTCAAGGTCACAAAAGGTAATTCAATCTCTTTTAAAGCTCCATCCGGATGGACGACCGGAAGAATTTAGGGTAGGACCGGTTGCAACTTTGATGTGTATGGTAATGGGTCAGGCACAACTGGCGATTGTGGCACAGGTGAAGTGGAATGCAACGGAAATTTTTACAAATTACCACCCGCTACAATTGCTGAATCTGGTTTGAACCAATTTCAAGGCCAAGACATTTATGATGTAAGTCTTGTTGATGGCTATAACTTGCCTATGCTTATTGAGCCGACTGGTGGGTTAGGTTCTTAGTTACGAAGTTGTGCCAAGATGGGATGTATTGATGACTTGATTCAAAGATGCCCATCAAAACTGAATAGTAGAGGCGTGTGTAGGACTGCTTGCAAAGTGTTTGGCTCGCCTGAGTATTGTTGTAGGAGTTCGTTTCAAGGGCGGACCTAGAATACTTAGTCATCAGGTGCACATAACTTTTTAACGAGTATAAAGAGTTTTTATTAGGGGTGAGCATAAGGCGGTCTCGGGCGGGTTTTGGCTAAAACCGAACCCAAAACCAAAACTTTGGCTTTAAGTTTTTTAAAACCAAACCCCGAACCAAAAGTTCGGTTTGGTTTTTTCGCTTTTTGGTTTTTGTGGTTTAGTTTTCGGTTTTTTATTAAATGGTTATATATTCCACAAGTTTAAAATCTCATTCACAAATAGTTACCGCATGTATTTTGACAAAATTATTTAAAAGATAAATATTTTTCAAATGGGTAAATATGATTATGATGGTATCACAGTCGGCTCATATCTTCTTGTGGATTAAAGCGAAAATATGAAATGGATATTTTCGACAATAACTTATTGTTGTTAATTTATATAATTTAAAGGACTTGTCAATAACTAGTAATATTATAAATCTGAATATCCGAAATTTGCGCTGACAGTTTTATATTATACCCGTTATTTTAGCTAAGTTTTTTCAATTCAGATATCCGAAATTTCAGATTAAAGTTTTTAATTCAAATATCTGAAATTTCGGTTTTATGTTACACCTATTATGGGGCGGTTTGGTTTCTTTGGTTTGGGTTTTCATATAGAACCAAAAACCGAACCAAAACTTCTGGTTTACCAAAACCGCACCATCTTTTTAGAATTGGTTCGGTTTTTTGTGGCCGCTTTTTCGGTTTTTTTGCTCTCCCCTAGTTTTGATGGTAAATAATTTTTTTTTGTTTAAAATATTAGTAGATTAAGTAATATTTAGGGTATGTTTAGTGATACGTAGCAGTAAGTAAGCAGTAGTAGTAAGCAGTAGCAGTTATCACGAGCAGTTAACAATAGTTTATTGTTAAAAAAGTGTTTAGTAACGTAGCTGTAAGCTGTTATTAGAAAATATAAATTTTCATTAAAAGCCATCAATCTTATACTACTATATTATTTTTGAGGCTATATATGTAATTTCGGAAAGAAACTGCTAGGAGGAATTCAAAATTTGCTTCTTGAGAAGTATTTGAGATTGGAACAGTTAGACAATATACAAACGCTAGTTGAAGTGTTTTCAAACAAGCTTTTTATCTAAAATGCTTACCGCTAGTCGCTTGTAGCTTCTAAATGTTTGTTGCCAAACATAACCTTAAATGATGGTGATATTTGATTATATACAATAAACTACGCTCTATATTGTGTAGACACTTGCTTCATATGTTTCACTTAAACAGTATCAGACTGATAACGCTTGCTTCATATGACTTACTAAAGTAGTGTCAAATGTCGCCTACTATACGTGTCATCAAAAAAATCGACTGAATAGAAAGAAATCTGCTTCACAAGGCTTACTTTAATAGTCTTGGATAGTCAACGCTTGCTTTTCCTTACCAATGAAGCAAGTGTCATACTATTCGATATAGAGGAATCATTGCATTTCCTCACCAATGAAATCGTCCTCCAAGAGGTCTCGTATATGTTTGATTTGTGAATACGATTAACTGTACGATTATTATGTGATCCCGTTGACCGGCCGTTTAGTTTTTGTTTCGCTAGCACGCATTCAAATTTAAGAATTTTGTTCAACAAGCCTTGATAGAATTCATTTTATACAAAAAAAAAACCACAATGCAGGAACTAGAAAATGACCATAATAAAGATCTACAAATAACTCAGACACGATTATTAACGATCTAACACTTATACAAAGCGGTACATGTTAAACACTTGGTGTAACTTGACGTGTTTAATAACTAATCTTAAATTTATAATATATGATTTAACCAATAGAGTAACACTAATGGACAATATACCCGGTCATTTATAGCTAGGTAATGGTAAGCACGGGTTGTTCACAAGAAGTGATTGAACTAAAGCTAAACCTAGTAAATTCTACAACTTTTAACGGGGGTTTCAATCTGAGAGATTGACATGATTAATTTGATTAACTAATTATTAATTAGAAAATGAGTATATTATGAAGGAGATCATATGAGGAAGAACGTGCTAGCCAAGTTCATCTTACTACGTTAAGTTAATCCGTCTAATAGTGCAATGATCTAATGAGCTTACGTTGGTGAATTCCAACGTAGACTAAGCTAGATGGTCACGGTTCCTAGCCCTATGAATATCGACCCCTAACCCTCAAGTAACTTACGGGGTTAACAATCTCAATCACACATTAAGCGTGTCAACTAATATGTATGATTAATCTATGGTAACTTATTTGTCACAACGAAACCTACTCTCTGATATGGGCGGTCTTTGTATATGAGAGAGCACTATAACAATTTACATGTTTTTGTTATTATTCGTCTAACCTAGAGCCTTATCAACCTCAAGTCATAGTTAAACTAGCAACATACCATGGGACACTTAACCAAATTATCCTGATAGAGATCATAAATCACATGTTGTCAATCTACAATTCATGATCTAGCAATAGACATTGTATAATAAATAAGCAAAGGAACATTTATTTAAGCGATAAACATATAAACTATCGAATGTAAATTCATTAAATCGAAGCAAACAAATCAAAGAAACATAGTATTCATAAACTTGACTAACACCTAATGGTGTTAGCCCATAATCTCAGTAGCAAACAAAATAGAAAAATCAAACGATAAACAAATGATAAACCTAGTGAAATCTGTAACAATTAACATTTTCAGGTCATTTTACGTCAATAAAGTCAAAACTATTTATTTTAAATATTTACGCG
>BQNB010176677.1:0-13037 GCA_026074375.1 Tanacetum coccineum
TATATAGATCCATGATTGGATCATTGATGTATCTAACTTCTTTAAGGCTTGATATTATGTTTGCAGTATGTGCTTGTGCAAGATTTCAAGTCAACCCAAAAGTTTCACATCTTTATGCTGTGAAAAGGATCTTTAGATACTTAAAAGGTCAAACTAAATTGGGCCTTTGGTATCCCAAAGATTCACCTTTTGATTTAGTGGTATATACTGACAGTGACTATGCACGAGCAAGTTTAGATAGGAAATCCATAACAGGAGGTTGTCAATTCCTAGGGTGTAGATTGATTTCATGGTAATGCAAGAAGCAGACTGTGGTTGCTAATTCCATAACTAAAGCTGAGTATATAGCTGCTTCAAATTGTTGTGGACATATGCTTTGGATTCAAAATCAATTGTTGGATTATGGATATAACTTTATGCAGACTAAGATTCATATTGATAATGAGAGTACTATTTGCATAGTAAAGAACCATGTTTTTCACTCAAAGATAAAGCACATTGAGATCAGGCATCACTTTATCAGAGATTTCAATGAGAAGAAGCTTATTCAGATGATCAAAATTAACACAGATCAGAATGTTGCAGATTTTCTCACAAAAGCATTTGATGTTAGCAGATTTGAATATCTGATTGCATGTATTGGAATGCTTAACCTCTGAAGTATTAATTAAGGGGAGGTTACTTGTGTTAATGTGCAGCGGATTATCCACAAATGATGATTGGAATAGAATGCAAAACCTGCTAAGGATGGAAATTTGAGTAAGTACTTGTAACTTAAAAGTTTCTGCTGCTAAGTATAATTAGTGCTTCTGGTTATACTTCATACTGCTAAGTTAATATTGTCAATTATACTTAATAAGGTTAAGTATAATTAATACAGTGAGAATTGAGAGAAATAAAAAACAGACAAAGAGAATTATGAGCAAAAAGAATTGAGAGAAATCAAAAACAGACAGAGAGAATTATAAGTTAAAAGAAATAAGAGAAATTGGTGAGCATAAAAACAGAAAGAGAGATGTATGAAAATAAAAACAGATAGAGTGAATTGGTGAGTAAAAGAATTAAGAGAAATAATGAGCTGAAAAATAGAAAGAGAGATGTGTGAAACAAAAATAGAAAGAGTGACTTTGTGAGCTAAAAGAATTGAGAGAATTTATGAGAATGAAAAACAGAAAGAGAGATATATGACATAAAAACAGACAGAGTGATTCAGTGAGAAAAAGAATTGAGAGATACAGTGAGAATAAAAATAGAAAGAGAGCTTGTGTGAATCAAAATTAATGATGGAAATGCTTTTTCGAACGAAATTAGAGTTAATGCTGGTGACTCAAAGTTAATGCTGCTAGGTATACACTTACTACTGCCAGTGTTAGTTAATGTTGTTAGGCATAAACTTACTACTACTGGTTAAGTTAATGCTGCCAGGCATAACTTACTACTGCTGGGCCAGTTAATGCTGTTAGGCTTAACTTATTACTGCTAGTTCAAGTTAATGTTGTTGAGGGTGATTTCATAAATACTTCGATTGAGGGTTTCATTCAATCACTTAATCGATTTCAATCTTTTATATACCCTCTAATCATAAATCCCTAAAAGCCTAACTCATTTCATGCTTAATCAGCAAAAAACCCAACATCAATGGGCTACCCTAAAGTCGCTATGTTCATACAACATGGTCGCATTCCCTTAGATAACCCACGAAGCTAGATATCTGTCTGAGTAGAGCGTTAAGAGCAAATTGTAGATTTTTTGAACGCACATCCTATCAAATATGCGTTAACAGTTAATCCCACAATCTATACTGCATGTATTGAGCAATTCTGGACTACTACAAAGGTGCAAACTGTTAATGAAGAAGTGCAGATTCAAGCCTTAGTAGATAAGAAGAAGGCGATCATCACTGAGACAAGTATAAGAAGAGATCTTCAATTTGCTAATGAAAATGGTACTGAATGTCTACCTAATGCTACCATTTTTGCAGAACTGGAAAGAATGGGGTATGAAAATTTTACACAAAAGCTTACATTCTATAAAGCTTTCTTTTCACCTCAATGGAAATTTCTTATCCATACAATTCTGTAATGCCTTAGTGCTAAGACTACTGCTTGGAACGAATTTAGTTGCACTATGGCCTCTGCTATCATCTGTCTTGCCACAAACTAAAATTTTAACTTTTCCAAGTACATTTTTGATAATATAGTGAAGAACTTGGAAGGTGGGGTTAAATTTCTAATGTATCCAAGGTTTGTGCAAGTGTTCCTGGATAAACAAGTTGAAGGAATGTCCCAACAATCTCGAAAATTTAGTAGACACCTTCTTACTTCTCACACTAGAAGGTTTTTTGCTAACATGAAGAGCAAAGAAACAGACGTAGTAGATGAGACGCATAGCTCATGTGACACCACCCTTTATTCCAACCATGATAGTTCAAGCACAAGAACAAGAGGGTGAAGGTTCTGTAATGCCTACTATTCCCCAACACACACCCACCATTAATCAACCATCATCATCACAACCTCCAAAGAATCAAAAGCCTAGGAAGTCCAAGAAACAGAACACTAAGGTTTCTCAACCTAGTGATTCTACGCGAGCGAGCGCGACGAGAGAGCGAGATAGGCTCCTGCTGATGAAAATGTAACTACACATTCCAAGCTGATCCCCTGACCAGTGGTAAAGGACTCGTCTCGATCGCGTCGCAGCGCTCGATGCGATTGATGTAACTTTGTACCTAACTTTTCAACTCGCGAGCGTGTGTATATGAGATCTAGATCTCTCTAGATAGCAGAACACAAAGACCTCTCAAGCTGCAGAGATTACTAAATTAAAGGAGAGGGTTAAGAAGCTAGAGAGGAGGAATAAGTCAAGCACACCAGGGCTTAAAAGGTTAAGGAAGGTTGGTAGAACTACAAGAATAGAATCCTCTAAAGATGAAGGTTTGGGTGATCAGGAGGATGCATCTAAACAAGGGAGGAAAATTGTTGATATTGATGCAGATGAAGAGGTTACATTGATTGATGCGACTCAAGGGAGGAATGATGATAATTTAATGTTTGATACAGGAGCTTTAGATGAGCAGGAAGTTGAGGTTGAAAAGGTAGTTAGTACTGCTGAAGTTACTACTGCTAGTGCTACAACAATTGTTGATGACTTGACTCTGGCTCAGACCTTAATAGAAATCAAAGCAACTAAATCCAAGGCTATTACAACTACTGCTACAAAAACTACAACTACTGTTACAAGACCCAAGGCTAGAGGGGTTGTAGTTCAAGAGCCAAGTGAATTTACAACAACAACATCACTTTCACAACCATCACAACTTCCACATGCTAAAGACAAAGGCAAGGCAAAAATGGTTGAGCCTGAAAAACCTTTAAAAAAGAAAGCTCAAATTTTGATTGATGAAGAAATTGCTCAAATACTTCAAGAAGAATTTCAAGTTGAACTAGAAGAAGAGGAAAGGCTAGCAAGACAAAAGGAAGAAGATGCAAACATTTTTGAATGGGATAATGTTCAAGCTACGATAGATGCAGATTATGAGCTAGCTGCAAGATTACATGCACAAGAGCAGGAAGAGTTGACCACATTGGTGAAGAAAGTCAAAGTGTTTGATGGAGCCTCATGGTATAAAATAAAGAAGCAGTTTGCAAGTCTCTATATCTCTAATCTGTCTAGAGCAAGAGAAGAAAACCACCAGACAAGGCTCAAAAGGAGAATTAAATGTCTACCTATCGAACACATGGCTTAGATACAAACAAAATTAGCTAAGATCAAAAACTATGATGAATTCCGAAGTTATTGATAAGGCCTATATCCTCGTCTGGGAAACATGTTTGTTTGAGATTTGGGATCAGATTTGGAAAAGAGAGCTCCAAGAAGGCAGAGATGGTACAAGAAAACAGTTCTAAGAGAGCAGGAGAAGAACTTGAGTCTAATAATTCAAAGAAGCAAAAGTTAGATGAGAATGTAGATGATGAAGCAGAGATGAAAAAGCATATGGAGATAGTTCCTAATGATGAGGTAGCAATTGATACTATACCACTAGCCACTAAGCCTCCAATCATTGTTGACTAGAAAATCATCAAAGAAGGAAAGATGGGATACTTTCAAATCATAAGAGCTGATAGAAGTTCAAGAGTACTCATCTAATGATTAAGATTGCTCTCGAACATAGAACAGAGAAGACTTAGAAACCCCTGTCAGTTATGGTTAAAACTAAACATGGGAATACAAGTGCCAGAGCAGGGCATATGAAAGAGTGTTATGGGGTGAGCTAAAAGTATTGTTTGGAACCGAATATAAAATTGAAGTTTGGAGGAATCTACAAGATATAAAGTGACAGTTTGAAGCTAAATTTTCATTCAAGTGAGACCGTTTTGTGAGAAATTACAGAATCTGCATATCTTTTATACTGGGTAGAGAAAAATATCCACTCACCAACCCTGCAATCAATATCACAAATGCTCAACAAGAAGCTTCAAGCTGACCATTAGAATGAGATGTGCTATCAACTTCTTAAGCTCATGACAAAACATCTCAAGAATCCTGGAAGTGTTTGAATGCATCCTCTTAGTAAAGATAAAGCTTTTAATTAAGAAACTTGAAGATTCAGAAGATAAACATCAAGTTTAGAGGAGGATTGTTAGGATTAAAAGACTTTTTGAAGCTGTTTGGAAGTTACTGCTGCTAAGGTTAGAGTTATTGCTGCTAAGCATAACTTAGTGCTGTTAGTGATATTAGTGAAAAATATGATAAGTAGTTAGTACTGGGTCATTACTATACTCTAGAATTATTACTACTAGCTAATGGAAGTATAAGACTGCTCAGAGAACTTAGAAAGAAATCTAACAAGTAGTTAATACTGCTAGTATAAAATTTACTACTGTTAGTGTAACTTAGTACTGCTAGTATATGTTAGTACTGCTTGAGTAAAGTTACAACTGTTAGCATAAAGTTAGTACTGCTATTGTAACTTAGTACTGCTAATGAAGAATGAAGAAAATATTCTAAGTAGTTACTACTGCTTGTACACAGTTAGTGCTGCTGGAATAAAAGTTAATGCTGCTGGTTACAACTGCTGAAAGATTGACATCTCTGCAAGAAGAAATCTCTATTATAAGAAAGGATAAAACCAGAGAAAGGATATCTCTACATGAAGATTGTTTTACAAGATTTGTGCTTACGGTATAAGTATGAGATATTTTTGTAAAAGAACGTATAAAGTTATCCTGTTTAAGAAGAACATGATAACTTAGTAAAATATTGTAACCTGTTAGGACTCCTTGGCGTGTATAAAAGGAAAGTCCTAGGGTAATAGAGTTGAAGTACCAAAATGTTACAAATCATAATCAAAAATTCATGCAGTGTTATTCTTAGCTTCAAGTTTTATAAACCCTAACACTATTAAGAGTGTTTGTTTATTTTTTTTTTTTTTATTAGGCTGAAAGTTAGTAAAAGTCTGTTTTGTTATTTCATTAATTGTTTCATTATAATCTCTTCTTAATATCATTATAGATTTCTGCATATATTTGATATTTCATAATCAAAGTTTCTGTCATAGTTGTTTTGAATTTATTCAATACAACTAGATCTCTATCTATATCTCTCTATCTCTAGCATCTGCAAAGAATCTATTATATAAGGATCAAACAGCAAGGATCAAGTGTTTACTCAAAGATCAACTTTGATGTCTGGTTATCACACCAACTCAGATTTTTGTGCTGATAGGAAAATTTCCAAAGACGGCGTTTAACTCGCTATGGCCAATACGAGTCTAAGTAATGTCTTTTGGATTGACTAAACCGCATCATCGGCGTATTCATGAAACTTGATGAATCGGGTGTGCGCGCGCTCTCATATCTCGTATACTAGCTATCAAGTTAATGATCATTTAATTGATTACATCATTGATCTACACAAGACAAGGAAGAACATGAAGAACATCTTAAGTTAACTCTTTCTATATATATCTATCTAGCTTAAGAAGGAATAATTGTACGTCCATTTTTCAAAGTGTGAAGATTTTGCTGTCGAAGGTAAAATTTCTCGTCACGTGATTTATAGTTAAGAAGAGCATTCACGTGGACCCTGCTAAGATGTAGTCACCAATGATTGCGCATCCGCCCAAGACTCTGACAAAATCATCAATTTCTAAGGACTTACATATATAATCGACGATTATCGAAGTTTTCTTAAAGATTCTGCTCAAACCTAATGACGAAGTTATCTCAAATAATGGTGAAGTTCGATTGGACTGAAAAGGCAGAACTGCATTTCAGGTTGTTTGAAGCAGAAATTGTGATCTAGTGTACCGACTTGTTGGCTTTACCCGAAGGAAATGAAAACGTTCTGGGGTTTACTTGATGCTTCCTTCTGCAAATAGGGTTGGATGCGCGGTTCTAATACAAAGGGAGAAATGTCAAAAGCCTACGCATCACACACCAACTCAAACTTTCACAAGAAAAATTACACTAACACATGAACTTAGAACATGGAGCCGTGGTGTTGCTCTTAAAATGTCGAGACATATATTTATATATACGGCACAAGTGTGTTGTGTTCACTAATATAAGAGCTTGCAACATATTACTATGGGATCAGAAAGAATGTACATGAGACCATTCTCTCTAACGTAATGTTGGAGGAATTGTTAGTGACTACGAATTGTGAAATTCGTTATCATCCGTGAAAGGCGAACCTTGGTGGCAGATGCTTAGCCGAAAGAAAACAGAATCTCTATCCACTAACGCGTTCGAGCCTTGGTATTTTTGACTGACTGTGTCTAAACCTTCCCATACAAATTTTAAACGCTCAAGTTGAGGAAAGAAAAGAAGAGAATTATGGAACCGAAGATTTGGGTGGTATGATTAAGAATCTGGAGCCCCGTGCTGATGGAACGTTATGTTTGAGGAATAGAAGTTGGATACCCTATTTTGGCGACTTGAGGACTCTGATTATGCACGAGTCACATAATTCAAAGTATTCGATCCATCCTAGATCAAAAAAGATGTACCAGGACTTGAAGAAACTGTATTGGTGGCCAAATATGAAAGCTGAGATTGCCACCTATATTAGTAAGTGTCTGACTTGTGTAAAAGTTAAGGCCGAATGCCAAAAACCAACTGGTTTGTTGGTTCAACCTGTGATCCCAACATGGAAGTGGGAGAACATTACAATGGATTTCATTACAAAGTTGCCAAAGACATCGACGAGAGAAGATGCAATTTGGGTAATTGTTGACCGACTCACCAAGTCTGCTCATTTCTTACCAATGAAGGAAATCGACTCGATGGAAAAGTTGATGAGACAATACTTAAAGGAAGTAGTCTCAAGACATGGTGTACCAGTTTCGATTATTTCTGATCGAGATAGTAAATTTACATCTCATTTCTGGCAATCGCTAAACAAAGCTCTAGGTACTACAATTGGAATATGATATGGATTATCTCTCTCAGTTCTGACAGTCTCTCTATGGATGGTCAGAGTGAGAAACCCATCCAAACCTTGGAGGACAATGTGCGTCTTGTGTGATTGATTTTTGGAAGGTTGGGATAAGACACCTATCCTTTGGTGGAGTTTTCCTACAATAATAGTTACCATACGAGTATTAAAGTTGCACCGTTTGAAGCATTGTACAGCCAAAAATGTCGATCGCCTGTCTGTTGGGCTGAGGTTGGAGATGCTCAGATTACTAGCCCTGAGATTATTCATGAAACCACGAAAAAGATCATCAAAATCAAGAAGCGTATTCAAGCTGGAGATAAGGTTATGTTGAAAGTATCGCCATGGAAAGGGGTAATACGTTTCGGAAAAAGGGGGAAGCCAAATCCTCGTTATATTGGACCTTTCAAAGTCCTTGCTAAAGTGGGAACGGTTTCATATCGACTTGAACTCCCAGAGCAACTAAGTCAGGTTCATAGTACTTTCACGTTTCCAATCTAAAGAAGTGTTTCTCCGACGAGCCACTATATCTATCTCTCTCTCTCTATATTGGATGAAATCCCAATTGAGACAAGCTTAATTTCATTGAAAAACCGGTTGAAATTATGGATCGAGAAGTTAAACGACTAAAGCAAAGCCGCATCCCAATTTTGAAAGTCCGTTGGAACTCAAGACGAGGTCCTGAGTTTACTTAGGAGCGTGAGGACCAAATGAAGAAAAAGTATCCTCATGTTGGTCCCTTGGAATCTGATATAAGGTTTATCAACTTTAAACTAATCAGATTCTATATAAACAACAAACACAGTTTAAACATATATAAACAATATAAAGAACAAGTTTAAAACACACACGAAGTACTTTTCAACGTATAGACTTTTATTAAAAATCAAATAAAGAATCTATGACACAAAAGACCTGTGCATGCGAAATAACAAGGTGTGTTTGAATGACAAGGGGTGTGTTGTCTATCTCCTTCAAACTTAAACTTTAAACCTATGGTTAAGAGTTTAAGAAACAAACTTGTTATGACCAAAACTAAAGCTTCAACTTTTAGTGGTAACGAGTCATTGTTTGAGAGATAAAATGAACTCCTAATATGTTTCACATAAATAGAAGAGATAGCATTTAACCTCTGAGAATCTCTTTCCTTTTATAGCAAGAGATTAAGGCTTCCAAGTTAACCTAGTACGACGTGCACACATCTAATAGGTGGTTGAAAAAACATTAGATGATTGACAACAAAATTGCTTCTCAAGAGTACCAAAGTACAACCATTAAGGAAAAGCAAATGTACTTCTCTGCTGACTTTAGAAGCACTTTTCCAAGGTAGATTGCTTTATTCCTTTTGGCATAAAGCAAGTCTTTTTCCCACCTTATAAACCTTCTAGAAGTGAAACTTATGTTTTAGCTTCTGTTAAGGAGATGGACTACGTTCAGCTTGGAATTGTCAACCAAGCTAAACTGAAGCTCCAACCAAGGGCCTTCTTCAGTTTCTGTATCGCTGCATACACTGAAGTGAAGATACTTCCCAATCTTCTAAGGACTTGAAGATGCTAATTGTCTGAAGAACTATCAAACATCTTAAAAACTAAACACCACTTCAGCTTGAGTAACTTAGGGGATTTTATGTTTAAATCTACTAAAAGACTAAAGGGCTCAGGAACTGAACCCAACAATCTCCCCCCTCTTACACACACACACACACAAATAGCCTAAGACTTAAAACATTGAAGGGGCAAAACAACTTCTTCTTACATAACTGATATAAATTGAACAACATAAACTGATAACCACTTCTCTTAACTTTCATTACATTATATTTACAAAAGATAAAGTTAATACAAATGATTTCTATATTACTGCCTCAGCTGTTCAATGATTCTCATTTGCTTGAGTGGATTCAGATTTTGTTTATCAACTTTGGCAAGCAAAAGGGAACTGAAGGTTCTAACATGATCATCCACCCCAGGACCATGATGTCGTCTAAAGAAGATTTCTTATACAGTGTATAGCATGGCGTTTGAGAAGTCCTTCATGTCTTTATTGGTAACAAAATCTTGTCTACGATAAGAATTAAACATGATCATACCAAGGACGGGTTCATTTAGCACAGTACCGGGTAAATGATCTTCATACTGAACTCATGACTTAAGCCTTTTGGTTGCTTTGAAGTAGTCATGGATGTCATCAGCATGTTTCCTTTTCTTGTTTGCAAGATCGTTTAGTTTGTCAAGAGGGTCCTGCATACTTAGAGGAATGTCTAAGTTTATGCCAAGTTCTGCTTCAGTTGTGTGCAAATAGTCCATTCTTGTTTGTATTTGATCATAGATGGTTTTCCATCCTTTTCCTTTTCTATCTGGACATGCTTTCATCACTCCTCTCCATTTACCAAGATGCAGATCACTGACTTTGAAGTTGAGAATAACTTCATATGTGTCATCCTCTTTGTATACTTGAAAAGTAATTGGACCCTTTCTTGTCAAGACATCACAGTTTGTGATTCTTGATTCAGCTCTTCTATTCAGCATTTTTGTCACAATATCTATCATATTGCAACTTGTAATTGTAGTACTTGTGCACCACTTCTGGGCCAAGCAGATCAATCAGTTCTGCTTTCCTTACCTCCCCTTCCTCTTTGGCTACTTCAGCTTTGGCTTCCTCCTCTAGCTTTAGATGGATGTGCTCTCCTTCTTCAGTGACAAAATCAAACTTTTTTTGCTTCTTTATTCTAGAGGATTCAACCATGGACCCAGTTACATGAGTTTCATCTTCAGAGTCACTGTCAGTATTCTCTTTCTCAGTCTCCTCTAAAGACAAGGCCTTTTTCCCTTGTCTTTCTTGATATGCTCCCCCTCAGGTTGAGAGGAGTCTTTTGGTAGACTTTGGGGAAAGGGAGATTGCATCTGAGTTGTAGTGGTTGTGATGATTGGAGGATTGATTGGTGTTGTAGCAGATGGTGTTGTTGGTTTTGGTTGCTTTTTGTTTAGGTTTTCTTTTTCAGCATTCTTTTTCAGCTCTTCTTTGAAAAAGCTGGGAGATGGTTGCTTGGTTTGTGTCTTTCTCCCCCTCAGCAGGCATAGTGTCAACTTGACCTGAAGAGACACTTTGATCTCCAGCTTTGGATGAGTTAGAATCCAAAACCTGAGCAAACTTATTAAGAGCTTTTGTGACATTCAGCAAGAGACTTAGAAGAGCATCCAAGGTTTTTAGTTTAGCTTGAGCTAATTCAACCTGTGCTAGTAATGAAGGAAATTCTGCTGGAAGTTCCCACCGAAGAGTCTTCAGTTCAGCCACTTGAGATGTAAGACTGGTGACAGTCTTTGTAAAATTGTCCAGCTTGTAAGGAAATTCTTTTAAATCTCCTGGTATCTCAATTTCCAAAGTATGAACTTGTGTCTTTAACCCTTTTACTTCTTTAGTCAGTTCATTGAAATTAGAGGGAAGATCCTTCAGCTTTATTGGTAGTGAGCTACTAAAGTCATGAGCTGATAAAATCTTTGATAATTTAGTGTATAAGGATTTTACCATAAGCTCATTGAGCTGTTCCACATTGGGAAAGGATGGTTGAGCTTTCAGGAGAGCAGCTACAGCTTCAGATTTGTTGTTCTCTAGCTCTAGTTTATGTTTTTGAGATTGGAGAATGCGCACCTGGTTGGTAAGCTCTTAAATTTAAGAAGACCTAAGAGATGAGGATTTAGGAACTGAAGTGTCTTCAGTTTCAGCATTTGTAGTAGTATGAACATCATCCTCCTCATCTTCATTTCTATCATCAACCACAATGACAAGATCATCTTTAGGTGAGTCCAGGTCTTTGAAGCTAGGTTGCACATGTGACACCATCTTTGCAAGATCTTCCAACTTGATTGTGCTGGAGGTTTCTTTCTCAATTTGTCTTAGCCGAATCGAGCTGTCCCCTTTTCCCATGTTTTTGGGTTGAGTGGGTGCGGCAATTTTCAACCCTTTCACTAATTGATGTAGTTTGGTATGCAATAACCTGTAGACCTGGTACCTGCAAATAATGTGTATAATAGGAAGTGTTTTGTTCTTCATTCATTACCCTGTGTTGAGTACATTTCTCTAGGAAGCAGAATTTCCTAGGATCGCTTCAACTGTGGAAGCTGTGATGATAATTTCTTGTTGCTGACTCAGATGAATTATGAAAGATACTTGATTATAATAGGCTCATTTTAAGATTAAATGCTGACATACCACTGCTGAGCTAAGGGTTGGCTCTTGCTTCACTGGTGACCCCTAAAGAGGTTGGGCCACCAGTTGCTTGCTGGTCCTCTTTATGCATTCCAGTATCCACAGGTGTAGAAACTAGAGGTTGGCTTGGGTTTGAGTCCTTGGCCGAGTTGGACTCTTTTCTTTTCTTAGAATGGCTAGTTTTGAAGGCGGTGGGTGTTTAGAGGACCCACCTTTTGTTGCCTCTTTGCTGGACACAAAGGGTTATTTTAAAGAAGTTGAATGCTTCATGTGTCCAGGTTTAGCTCTAGATTTTGTGCCTTGGGGAACCCTCTCAACATTGGAAGAGGGATTGGGAGCTTTAAACGCCACTGGCTTATTTGCAGAGCATATAGCCAACATGTGGGTTATAAAAGGAGGTTCTTCAGGTTGGTTGGGCTTCAGTGCCTAATTGTTGACACTAGAGACTTGAGTGGGGTAGAGTGTGAGTTCTCCATCTCTATAGCAATTCTTCATCTTGTGCATCATCAAGAGGGATAGAAATCTAATGTATGGTACAACCTTTTTCCTATGTTTATTGTTCAGTTTGATGATGATGTCTTCCCAAAATATATTGGCATAGTTAATGTTGATCCTATAAGCTAGACTATAAAATATAATGGCATCTTTGTTGGTGATCTGATCAAAGCCTCCAGTTTTACTTCCTAAACATTGGATGATCTGTGCTATTAGTAACCTCCACCTAGGAGGAAGAAGACTCTTTTTGATAGTCCCTTTGGCAGGAACAGTTTCCCCATACCCAATTATTTCAAACCATGGCCTTACTATGTCAATGGACGGTGGTGCAACATACTCGCTAGAGTGAGGGAGGTAATGTGAACCAATGGCATTCCTAAAGGTGTTTACCCCTACTTCGCCATAGATGCCACCAGTAGGGGTTTAGAAAAAACTTAGCTAGGTACCAAAACTCAGCTAGGTATTCCTTATACATGTTTGGAGATCTGGTGAATAGTTTTCTAAGACAACATTTAGAAATGAAATTAGAAACACATTTGAAGTGATCTTTGTTATTGTGTTCTAGGTATAAAAGAGCAACCTCATTGTCTGTGTTGAGGATGATATCTTCAAGGTTGAAGCCTACTTGTTTAGCAGCAACAAAGAGTTGTTCTTATTATGGAGGATTTTGTTCTTGGTTTGCCATTTGATATGATTAGGGTTTTGATGATTTGATTTGTTTTGGATTGTGAGTGTGTGTGTTTTTAGTGAGTTTGATCTGTGTTTGTGAGAAAATAAGTTGTGATAGGTGTGGTGGATTATATGATTTGAGAATTTTTCACTTTTATCTTTGACAATTTGATAACTGTCATTTGGAAGTTATGAGTTGGTGAAAAGAAATCTAGGGTTTATGAAGTTAT
>BQNB010176678.1:0-13037 GCA_026074375.1 Tanacetum coccineum
TAGAAAGAGCATGAAATTACGAGTCCATCAGTACCTTCCTCACCTTTTGGACCAGCCTAATTATTCTTAGATGGATCGGTCAAATTTCTATTTGACCTTTCTTTTAATAAAACCAGGATCCACCTTGTTTGGTTTAAATTAAAAAACGTTACATATATATATTAGAAAGACACTTCAGCACAGCTGGAAAATGAGAGACCCTTTGTGTCTTTCACCCACTTGTTGAGGTCATGGGTTTGAGGCTGGCCTTGGCGGGGTTTTGCAATTTCCCCTTCAGCCACGTCAGATGCCACATGACCCACTCAGGTGGTGATACATGGCGACCCGACTCGATTTGACCCATAATTCCACCAGAATTGACCCATGACCCGACCCGTTGACCAACCCATTGACCTACTGATGTCACGCATGACATGGCATGTGGGTCCCTCTATCCGACACTCCAGTGGCAGCTGTCTAATGATAGCTTGCCATGTGGCGGTGGCTCTGATGTGTACGAGGTTGCAGGTGGCGGCTAATGAATGGTACGAGGTTGCAGAGGTGGCAGGTCAGCTGGCCAATAGGAGCGTGACACGTATATAAGGTGACTAGATAGTGCAGGTGGCAGGCGCGTGATCTGAGGGTTCTAGAAGTTTATCATTGTTGGAATATTATTGGTAGATGGGATCCGACGTGGCCAATTGATTGGCCAAGAATGAAGCAGTATTGCTCGCAAATAGGAGGACGTACGAAATGACTAAAATTCCCCTCTAGGAATTAGGCTATTTAATCCCTCACACATTCACTCATTTACATCATCTTTCTTACACTTTCTTTTACTACAATTTTCACACACATAGATTTAGCTTATTTTGTATTAGACTAGTTTTTGTAAAAGCTTTTTAGCTTATTGTATTTAGCTTATTATTAATGAAGATGAAGGTTTTGAAAATTGATGTGACTTGAGCTTATTTCTTTCTCTAATCCTCTATTCTTTGTTATAAATTTCTATTAAGCTCTTATATTAATAAATAAGCACTTATAAGCTTGTATGAGCATATTAAAAGCTTATCTATTATAAGATAGCTTTTAGACTTTTATAAGTGAGGTTTTTATTTGTTTATCTCTTTTATGTTTTCATTCGTAGCCTACATATTCGAATAAGCTCAATCATATAGCTTATTTTTGGATTATTGAGATAAGCTTATATTCGAATAAGCTTCACCTTATAGCTTATTCGATTAGATTATTTCAAATATTTACGTATTCTTTAGCTCTCGAATAAGCTTTATATAGCTTATTTCGAGAAGTTTAGTTAGCTTTTAGCTTATTCATTTAGCTTTTTGGTCTATTATTTTAGATCTAGTCCTTAAATATACCTAATTATCGTTTACTTTTCGAAGAGAACATCTTAGTTTTGGGTGGATTTAGATTTATTAATAATAGATTTATTGTTTTCATTTTTGATCTAGTTTTTTATATTAAAAGCTTATAGTTTTAGCTTGTTCATTTAGCTTTTTGGTCTATTATTTTAGATCTAGTCCTTAAATATACCTAATCCTTGTTCACTTTTCGAAGGGACCATCTTAGTTTTGGGTGGATTTAGATTTATTAATAATAGATCATTGTTTTCATTTTCGATCTAGTTTTCTATATTAATAGCTTATAGTTTTTAGTTTCATCTATAATTGATATATTGTTCATATTAACTTTGATTGTGTTTAAATTTTGATGGAACCATTCCTATAACTAAGGCGTGGAGCTTAAGGGTCTTATTTTATTTCTAAAGTTTCAAGCTTTTATAGTTTTTATAAAGCTATTTAGTATATAAATTTACAACTTTATTAACTAATTAGTTAAATAAAATCTAATAAAGAAGTAAACTTTAGTGTTTTATTAGATTAAAAGATCGGGTGGTTTAGTTCGTTTCCATTTCGTCAAACGGGTTCTACTTTCTTACATTTTTTAATCCATAGTAGTTTAATAATTAGTTTAGAAAAAAAAATGTTTATGATAATTGTTAATTTGATTGATGCTAGTTGTTGGGATTCTTAATTTGATGAGACAAAGTAAATAAAAGAATGAAACAAAGGACTAAAATCGTCATTAAATAATTCTACAAGCTGGTGGAGAATATGTAGATTCTGGAAGATATCCTTAAGAAGATAAAGATAACAGAAGATATTCTTAAATGTTTAAAATATATTATTCGTTCTTATCTTCCTTTGTAAGCCTTGAAATCTCTCTATATAAAGAGATTCACAGGCATGTTATTAAGTGTGCACAGAAAATGTGGTCGACTAGTAAAATTATGCATGTGTTCTAGGCGTGTGGTTCATTGTAAATGCCTAGATTGAGTGTTGTAGCCTCAAGATCAATGTTTCATTGATCCTGTTACTAGTTAGAGTAATTGTACTAGAATTGATCATCTAGAATTGGGGCTTGTATGGAATGATAATGAAGAAAAATCTTGTTTGATAATATACTGTTCTTTATATTCCACTGCGTACTTATATTATCTGTAAAACATATCCTAGATGGGCTTAAACGATCTCCACACTAGTTTAGTAGTCATGATTAGTGAGTAGATTATTATATGCTTGTTAAGTGAGTTGTGACTAGAGAATTAAGTGTGAAATAAATGGTATTGTTGATTAATAATTTTCGAATTATTTAGATTTCTTTTTGGTTATTTTGACGGGCAAAAGCTCACCTACACTAAATTCTAAAGGTTTCCTTCTCCTATCTGCATAGCTTTTCTGACAATCACGTGCAGCTTAAGTATATCCCTGTTGGTGAGATTTTCTCAGTAGTTTCTTGCACTATCTCAGGCCCTATCAATTGTCCTTCTCCAACTTCTACCCATAGGATTGGTGAACGAACTTTCTCCCATAAAGTGCTTCAAATGGTGCAGATCTCACACTAGAATGGGTAAATGTGAATGTAAGGAAAACTCAACCAAAGAGAACGTCCTAACTTCCCCCGAAGTCCATGACGCATGCTCTAAGCATGTCTTCTAAGGTTTGAATTGTATGCTCGCTTTGACCATCGGTCTGTGGATGGTAAGTCGTACTCATGTCTAACCTAGTTCCTAATGCCTCCTGCATTGACTGCCAAAACCTTGATGTAAAGCGACTATCACGATCGGATATGATCGAGATTAGCATACCATGCCTCGCTACGATTTCATTGAGGTAGAGTCTAGCTAGTCTATCCATCTTATAGTCTTTACGCATAGGTAGAAAATAAACAGACTTAGTCAATCGGTCAATGATGACCCAGATTGCATCATGCCCACTACTGATCCTTGGTAATTTCATGACAAAATCCATGGCTACTCTCTGCCATTTTCACTTGGGAATCTTAGGTTGCTACAGCAGGCCGGATGGCCGCTGATGTTCAGCCTTAATCTTTGAACAAGTCAAGCACTTACTAACATACAAGGCTATATCTTTCTTCATTCTCGGCCACCAGTACATATCCCTAAGGTCATTTTACATCTTATCAACTCCTGGGTGTACTGAATACTTCGACTTATGGGCTTCGTCCATTATCAGGGTTCTTACATCACCTGTCAAAGGAACCCATATTCGATCTAGATAGTATCATGCTCCATCACTCCTACATTCCATTTGTTTGTCTAGCCCTCGCAGCATTTCTGTTAGTGCATCGACAACCTCAGATGCTTCATTCTGAGCCGTATGTATCCTATTCCTGGATACTCGATTGATGGTCATGTTATCTCTCAAACTCTCTTATGGGCTTTAAACCTACTCCTTTCTACTAGTTACATCGGCTACTACGTTTTCCTTACCTGGATGATAGCGAATCTCGCAGTCATAGTCGCAGAATAGCTTTATCCAACGACGTTGACGCATATTCAGTTCAATCTGATTAAAGATATGTTGGAGACTCTTGATGTGATATCGTGTAGGGTCAAATTATTGATTACCAAGTTTTAAATTTAAATTTAGCAGACTTATCCTAAAACAACACCTTAACGGGTAGTGTGCCTCCATCGGGTGGAGTTTGTGGTAATTAAGGCTTGTCGAAACACTATCAGAGATGAGGTCGTTAACCTTATATTCTATCAGAATTTAAATTACTCTAATTAAGTTAATTATAATTACTTGTTAAACCTATGCTATATATGTTTCTAATGATAATGAGGGGATTTCAGCATGAGAGACTGACACATATTTTATGGTGACAATAATCAATATTAAACACAATAAACATGCAAGAAAACAATCAGAAGATAAAAGAGCGGTACAAGCCAAATGATAGAAACCCGTATTAGGCCATATTAAATTGGATTTTAAACAACTGGTTTGATTTTAGTGTAATGATTTCTTATCTCGAAGCGGCATAGCATTCTTAAGACTTAGGCGGGACATCATCCTAAGACCTAGACACGTTGAATCCTGTGACAATTAACGTATCCGCATAAAGAATTCTTTTAGTTTAATTATAATCTATCTAGGGATTAAAGCAATGGTGATCTTGTCAAACCTTAGCCCATCGGGACTTTACCCACTTACTGTTTGACGATATTTTATATACTGGTAGTTCACTGTTTAATCTTTATCAATTTTTTAGAACATACTTGTTGAAAACATTAGGCGTCACCTGCCGATCCAACTAACTCATAATTTAAAGACAAAGACAGAACATTATTTGTGATCCTATTGGTCCAGTGATATAAAACACGATATGGAAAGCTATCCTGTTAAAACCATAAGATCGTTTAAAGCTCAGTTTGATTAGAATTTAATCTAGGATGAACAATAACAAAGAACAATAGAATGCATAGCGGAATAAACATTAAGAACATTCTTTATTATTGCATAACAAGGTTTCATCATCATCTTTATACAATGTACTAGCTACAAGCCCCCAATTCTACATGATCAATCGTAGAACGTGTTATCTAAACTATAACAAGGAATCAAAGATCCTTGAGGCTAAACCAACTAAACCCTAGGCGTCTACTTAGAGGACTTGACGCCTAGAACACACACACTTTTCTGGTGTTTACATCTTTGACACACAGAAAACTATATCTAGGGATCTCTTTATATAGTAGAGTCCATCTAGATTTACAAGGGAAAACATAATTGTATAAGGAAACTAAATCTTTTAATTCTTTAATAAACTTCATCTTTATCTTCAAGAATCATATCTTTTGGAATCTTTTATCTTTCTTGTTTCTGAAGACCTATTTTGTTCCAATAGCCCTCTTTCCAATAGGCAAATCCACAAGTATCTAAACCTGTTGGAGTTTGAATTGCAGAAGTTCTTCATGCATTGCTTCCACCCAAGATGAATCAAATAGAGCTTTAGCAATGCTTATGGGTTCAATCTGTGATAGGAAACAAGCATATAAACAAGTATTCAGGGTATCATGTGTTTTCTGTTCATATACAGCACTAAGAAACCCTTGTTCAGAAGTAGGTTTTGTCATTTTCTTGTCTAAACAGATGACGTCACATCACCAATCACATTTTCAATTGGGTGATCTTTATGTATTCTTGTAGTGGGAGTGGTTGGAACTGTATAGGAATTTGTGATGTTCCCCAAATCAACTTCTGGTTCATCTTCATCACTGAAGAACTCAACATGAGTGGCTTCAAGTGTATGACTAGCTCCCATAGTGAACATGTCTTTAGGGCTAGCTTGATCATATGAACTAGCAGTATTAACTGATTGGGCCACAGCATTAGTTTAAAGCTCACTTGTATTAACTTCAGGTACTGGCTGTATTAACATGTTGGCCAGTCCAGCATTTAACTTCTTAGGCACTGTTAACTTCATCAGACGTATCTTTGCATCATTAATCATTATCTTAGACCATCTTAACCTGCTTTTGATTCATCAATAGAGTTTTTGGGTTTTTTCACCATTATAAATCCTTTGAAGTGAATCAAAATATGAAGCATCTTTCAAATTGGATCACAATGGCAATCTTTGACTGACTTCTTCTGATGTACCTGCATTTTAAGTTTTCCGTTGTGTAAAAATACAGATTCATTAATGATTTTTTACCTGCAGCAACTGGTACATAATTCATAGATTGGGTTAGAGAATTAATATCAAATAGCCACTTTGGACCATTTCCTTCTATCATAGGCTTATTTCTAAAAAACCCAATATGCAAGTTTTCTTCTACCCTCTTGGTTCTTGTGTTGTATACCCTAAATGCTTTACTACTCAAGGAATATCTAACAAAGAAACCTTCATCACTTTTGCCATCAAACTTGCCAAACTGTCTAAAGTATTAAGAATGGTAACATGACATCCAAATGGTTTCATAAAGCTTAGAGCTGGTTTAAAACCTCTAAAAAGTTCATAAGGTATCTTGTTATGAGGCTTGACTACTAAGCATATTTATGTAAATAGCAAGCAGAAGATACTACTGCTCGTCAGCCCAAAATGTGGTAGGTGACTTAGAGTCAGCTAACATTGTTTTAGCAGCCTCAATTAGTATCCTATTCCTCCTCTCAGCTACACCATTTTGCTGAGGAGTTTTGGCTACACTATATTCCCTCTTAATACCTTTTTCTCTGCAAAAATCATCCATAACTTTATTCTTAAACTCTGTTCCATTATCACTATTGATTATTTTTACTTTCTTATCCACTAGGTTTTCTATTTCTTTGATAAAGTTCTTAAGGATCTTAGTGGTTTCATCCTTAGTAGTTAAAAAGAAAACCTATGTAAACCTGCTATAATCATCAGTGTTCTATAAAACCAACCAAAAATATTCTATAATCAAGCATCCAATAAAAGACATCAACGTGAATTTCTATTCATTTCTCACCGTGGCACGACTTCGGAAGATTTAATTATTAATTGTCCTCAAGTAATTAATTTATCTAACGGGAAATACTATATTATTACTCGACACGTTTACGACGTATTAGGGGCGAGGAAAAAACAACATTCTTCACAAGAGAAGGAATGTTATGCTACAAAAGGCTACCCTTTGGTTTAAAAAACGCAGGGGATACATACCAGCGGCTAGTTGATACGGTATTCAGCAACCAAATCGGGCAAAACCTTGAAGTCCATGTTGATGACATGGTAATAAAGACTGACTCCAAAGAAGACATGCTATCAGACATCCAAGAAACCTTCGACAAGCTCTAGGCAATCAATATGAAACTCAATCCCAGATTGTGCTCCTTTGGCGTGGAAGAAGGCCCATTCCTGGGATACCACATTACGAAGCAAGGAATCAAAGCTAACCCCTCAAAGGTGAAGGTAATCTCTGACCTGAAGCCACCCAAAACAGTCAAAGAAATACAAAGTCTCAATGAGAAACTAGCAGCTTTAAGCCAATTCCTTTCGAAAGGAATCGATAAGACACTCTCTTCTCTGAAAGTGCTAAAGAATTGTTCAAACAAGAAGATAGTTCAATGAACGCAGGAGGCAGAAGAAGCCTTCCAAAAAATGAAGGACTACATAGAAACATTACCCACGGTCACAACCCCAATCAAAGGCGAAACCCTGGTAATGTACCTAACAGTCTTAAATGAAGTATAGTGCAATTGTTTACTTACATAAGTGGAAAGAAGCTAATCCTCTTTATTCATAAGACCGAGCACTAAAGGGAGCACTAAAAGGGATAGAAATGGAGTATCCAGAGCTGGAAAAACTCACACTAGCCCTTGTATACATCGCAAGAAGGCTCCGGTGGTACTTCCAAGCTCACCTTATCCCGATGCTAACGGACAAACTCATAAAACAGATACTAGCAAGACCCAAATAAGGGGGTGTATAGCTAAATGGGCAATAGAGCTGGGGGATTATTATATTGAATTCCAGGGGCGCAATACCATTAAGGGACAGATCTTGGATGAGATACCGACAACGAAAAATAAAGAGAATGAGACCCAAAATACAAGGAATGAGGAGCTAGGATCCATAAGACACATGGAAGCTATACACAGATGAAGCTTCCAGCTCTGATGGTTTCGGAGCAGGATTAATACTTGTTAATCCAGAAGGAAGAGAGTATACTTATACTCTCAGGTTTGAATTTGAAACTACCAACAATAAGGCAGAGTACGAAGCACTGCTAGCTGGCCTATGAATTACAGAAGAAATGAAGATCGAAAATCTAGACATCTTCGTGGACTCCCAACTAGTAGAAAACCAAGTGAAAGGACTCTTCGAAGAAAGACGGACAATTATAAAGCAATACTTGGAGAAAACAAGAGAGATACTTAAAAGCTTCAAGAGCTACTCCATGGAACATGTTTAGCGAGATCAGAACAAGAAAGCAGATGCTCTAAGCAAGCTAGGTTCCATGACCTTCTTAAAGCTCGCTAAGGAAGTCTTGGTGGAAGTACTACATTAAAAGTCAATCGTAAGGAAAGAGGTGATGGACATCATCAAAGAGGAAAGGGAAAACTAGATGGCACCCATCCGAGAATACTTACTATTAGGAAAAATCCCCAACGATAGTCAAAAAGCAAGAAAGATAAGAATTAAGGCACCTCGGTACAGGATGATTGACAATGATCTATATCGCAAGTCATGTCTATCGCCCTAGCTTCGATGCGTAGGGCCCACACAAGCAAAGAGCATCATTAAGGAGATACACCAAGGTTCCTGTGGAATGCATGCATGACCTCAATCAGTGGTATCCAAGATTACAAAGCTGAGGTATAATTGGCATTCGATGCACAATGACGCGAAGACACTAATACATAGATGTGAAGCATGCCAAATACACTCATCAATACTGAGGAAACCAAAGCAGGAGATGAAATCTATAACGTCAACGTGGCCTTTTTCTCAATGAGGAATAGACATTGTGGGACCACTACCACTTGCACCAGGAGGTGCAAGGTTCCTTGTCGTAGCCATCGACTACTTCACAAAATAGGTTGAATCAAAACCACTAGCATCTACGAAAGGAAAACAAATGGAGAAGTTAGTATGGGAGCATATCGTATGCAGATTTGGTACACCCCAGGTAGTTATCTCCGATAATAAGAAGTAGTTCGCTGAGGGAACATTCCCAGTATTTTGCCAGAAACTTGGTATACTTCAAGCCTTCACCTCGGTCAACCACCCCCAAGCAAATGAACAGGTCAAAGTCACCAATCGTGACATTGTCAAGGGTATGGAGCAAAGACTAGGTAGGACCCACCAAGGCTGGGTGGATGAGTTACCACAAGTACTATGGGCACATAGGACAATCCCAAAATCCAGCAACGGAGAAACTCCTTTCAGTCTAGTATATGGCCTAGAGGCCATAGTTCCCATTGAAATAAGTGTGGAAACAAAACGAATTAAGGAATTCTAAGCAAGACAGAACAAGAAAAACGCAAAGAAGATCTCGATATTCTTAAAGAAAGAAGGGAGATAGCTTCCATCAGAGAAGCCTATTACAAGCAAAAGATGGAGAGATACTACAACAAACGTGTCCGACCATATACATTTAAGCAAGGTACTTATGTGCTCCGACTCAACAGTGCCAGCAAAGCAGAGTTCTAAGGGAAAATAGGGCCAACATGGGAAGGACCCTACATATGGTGACGGAGCCTACAAACTAGAAACACTATCTGGCTCCCCTGTTGACCGAACATGGAATGACTCAAACCTCTGTAAGTTTTACATGTGAAAAATACTATTCATCAATTTCTAAAGTCATTATTTCGACTATTTTTCAGCAAGGGAACAATTTATAGTGTAGCAAACTAAGTGTTCATAAAAGAAATGATGTAAATATTTCTACACTATCAATGAAATGGATTCCTTTCAAATATCTTGTATCATTATTTACAACAAAGATTTGAGACAATAAAAACGTGTACCAAACTAAGTGTTCATACAAAAAATGATGTAAATCTTTCTACACGATTGAAGAAAGTAATATATTCCCTTTCAATCTCTTGTGTCATTATTTACAATAAATATTGGGGACACCAAGTACTTAAAATTTTCAAAGTTCGAAGGGATGTCGTAAGGCCACACATGAGCCTTACATTTACGAGCATCTAAATTCACGTTAACTTACTAAAGGTCTTCATTCGAAACCTTTCTGGGTTAAGGCGGAGCGGGTCGCGACCCTCTGTCACAAGCAAAGGACTGCTTGTTAAACCTTGGTGAACAAAAAAGCAATTTATACCGTCCATACTTGAGCCTTATAAAAATAAGAAGCAATAAAAAGCTTTGCATAATAAGACGGAGGTATAATCTATTATCCATTAAACAGTGACACCCATAAATGGTCACACAAAACAATTCAAGCAACATTGTTTGAAGTAAATCATGGGTACATACCACCCGGATAGTCAAAATAACGCCTACATGGTGATCTTCACATAACTGAAGCCTTCGAAGATGAAGGCCTAAAACAAGACGAAGCAGATTTAGAGCGAAGAGACTGCAGTTTCTTTGAGAGTAGTTGCTCTACAGGGGTTATGTGATGTCGTGTAGGGTCAATTTATTGATTACCAAGTCTTAAATTTATATTTAGCCAACTTATCCTAAAACAACACTTTAACGGGCAGTGTACACGATCGGGTGAAGTTTCATGGTAAGTAGGGTGTCAAACACTAAGAGCGAGGTCGTTAACATTATAATCTATCAGTATTTTAATTACTTTTACTTAAGTTAATTCTAATTACTTGTTAAACCTATGCTATATATGCTTCTAACGATAGGGGGGGTTTCAGCCTGAGAGACTGGCACGGGTTTTATGATGACAATAATCAATTCTAAACACAATAAACATGCAAGAAAACAATTAGAAGATAAAAGAGCGGTACAAGCCAAATAATAGAAAACTATATTAGCCATATTAAATCCGATTAAATGCTGGTTTGTTTATTTAGTACAATGATTTCTTATCTCGAAGCGACATATCATTCTTAAGACTTAGGCGGGACATCATCCTAAGACCTAAACATATTGAATCCTGTCATAATTAACGCATCCGCATAAAGCATCCTTTTAGTTTAATTATAATCTATCTAGGGATTATAGCAATGGTGATCTTGATAAACCCTAGCCTATTGGGACTTTACCCACTTACTGTTTGACGGTATTTTATATACTGGTAGTCCACTATTTAAATCTTTATCAATTAATCAAAAACATACTTGTTGAAACATTACGGGTCACATGTCGGTCTAGTAATTAAAAACACGATATGGAGAGCTATCCTAATATCTAGCTCGCTTGTTTGGCGTAACTAGACTCAGTTGAATGATAGGTCGCATATTTAAACACGTAAACAAGTATCATGTGATAAACATAATTAAAATTTCAACGATAAATTAAGAAAATCGATTTTAAAACAAACCAAACATTAAATCTTCATTAAGATCCATAACCATTGTAATTATACAAGCGTGATCAAATAATCAAGGTAAACTAAACGTTTTACCAAACGATACCAAAAATTAAACGATTACAAGAGTATAGAAAATTACACGGTGTCTTCTATGGAATCGTGATCGATGCTTGACCTTTGTTGCTCTTCTTTTCTTTTAGAAAATCGTCTTTTATGTGTATGGTATGAAGAATATGATTTTGCATACTGAAAACTCATTTTTGAGTCTTCTATTTATAGCCTCTGAAAAAGTCTGGATACGCCGTATTGGGCTAGGCCAATACGGCGTATTGGGGTGTATCCCTTGGAGTGCACGCAAAGGTTATAATCAATATGATATCCATTCCCAAAATATAAATATCTTCGTATCTCTGAATAGTTATCTTGATGGATACGGCGTATGGCAGAAGAGGGATACGTCGTATTGAGAATTGTTTATACGCGTTTTCTTGTGAAGAGTTGGCGCTGATACGCCGTATCTCTTTTCCTAGATACGGCGTATTGGTCAGAATTGAGTAATCTTCAAATGTCTTCGTTTTAGCTCCAAAATATGTGCCTTTTAGCATGTCTTCTCAAATCACTCCTCAATTACTGCAAATAACACTTTTATGTAATTAAGTACGAATTCTTGCAATAATTATATAAAAGTGGTTAGTTTATTCGGGATAAATGATAGTATAAATGTGATGTTATTTGATGTTATCAAATATCCCCCCACTTGAATCCTACTTGTCCTCAAGTAGACTCTAGATTATATTGAAAATGTATCCCAACCGAAGTCAAATATTTTTCCTTTTAATCACTTCTTTCGTTCTAATCACCTGTACAGAACCAAGAACCTCACGAAATATGGAAATGAAAACACTCAGATCACTCAACTAATCTAGGGTGTAACATTTAATTGGTACGTTAATTTGCTCGGTCGTGATTAGCTTCATATCATATGCTTTGCAAGGATACACATCTCCACCACTAGAGCAAAGGAGAAACAAGTCAAAAGGTAAATTAGGAATAGACATGTGTGTTCTATCACATCCTTATTCGAGTTTAACCAAGGGTTAGGATCAAGAATGATATAGGGTAGGGATCTTCTAACTTTCACCAATAGTAATAAACCAACAAGGCAGCTAAGACATGCATACATGGCCGTAACGACGAAATAGACATACATGCTTGTACACATCCTCATTCGCGTAAAACCCATGGTTAATGATTAGGAAAGGGAATTAAATTGTTGTTAAACAAAAATTACGAAACAAATAGACTAGGTCCAAGATATAAGTTGCTTGACACTTTTTCCAGACCGTTACCATGATTAAGACACAACTATTTACAAACGTCTTGATCATAGATCAAAAACAACAACCTGAGTTGGCATTCCCGTAACGATCAACTTCCCAATCATCGCATACTTTACAAACTTTTACAAGACAAGTGGCGATATCTTCCACTTTATACAATACTCTACATCATTGACTTATAAGACGTATCAACGAATAATCGATCCTTCATATAATTCCTTCGGTCTAAGCTTTTGCGAAACGATTATCTTCAAACTTTACTCCTCTTTTTTTTGTTATGATTTTTCTAATTTTTTTGATTTTTTTTAAACACTATACTATGAAACTTGGTGTAATTTCACCATCTTCACGATCATAATAACTCTGGATAATTCCTTCGATGATTCTTCATTCTTCGGACGTACCAA
>BQNB010176679.1:3035-13037 GCA_026074375.1 Tanacetum coccineum
AACATTTCTCTTGTGCTTCTCTCTCTAAAACCCACGAACAAACACAAACCCTTATAAAAATCATACACTTTTCATTTAAAATCATTTACATTTAAAGACAAGTTGAAGGTTTGATTATTTAAAATCATCCAGGTATAAAATAAACAACGTTTGGGTTGTTCTTGATCTTTGTTCATCTCTAAAAATCACTTTTCTTTCTAAGTCTTCAAATCTTCAAATAACTTGTACTTTTTTATTCTTCTTGATGCATAAATGTTTGTTGTACAACTTGTTTGTAAAAAGAATGATTTTGAAAATACATAAACCTTAAAAGGTTATTGATATGGTTTGAACTATACAAAAATAAATACAAGGAAATCATAGTTTTGTGATCGTGGTTATTTTCATGTAATAATATTGGTACTTTTGAGCTTATTGTATTCGGCTTATATAGGAGCTTATTTGAGAGCTTGTTTGATTATTTTGGAGCTTGTTTACTATATATATGAACACGTGTGAAATGGAAAAACATAAAGAAATATTTTCTTAAACTTATTTCTTGTAACTTAAATTTAATGTGCTTATTTCTAGCTTATTTTCGGAAGGGTAAAACATTAAGCTTATTTGGCTTAACCAATAAGACTTAATGGGCCTTAATAGCCCACGTCACCAAAGAGAGGCCCACGGCCCAAGCTTATTTGTGAGCTTTTGGGTTCGGCTTGTTTTTTCTTGGCTTATTAGGAGCTTGTGGTAGCTTTTTAATGAACCTAGAACTTGTTTGATATCTTTTTTAGTACATCGGACTTGCTTATTTGGTATTTTGGCGTTTTAAAGGCTTGTTGGGCCAAAAAGCACAATAACCGTTTTAGTAACTCATTATACTTGCTTTAAATTGAAAGCGATTGCGTTGAGTTTGTAAAATATAACTTGTGGTTGAAATTGGTTTTTGATAATGTCTACGACTTTGGAAAATGAGTAAACACGAACGGGTCATGCCAAAATTTTGTAAAAATCTTATACTTAGAAATAATTCAGAAAAACATAAATAATAAAATGTTTTGATTAAATTACTTAACGATTTGGAAAGGTCAAAATTATAAATAACAAGTTTATTTATACGTTAATAATAATATTATATATATATATATATATATATAATATAATATTATATACCTACTTACTTGCAACTTAGGACTTTTCATAAAAACTGATCACTAATGTTTTTAATACACAAATAACGTAATATAATATTATATACGTACTTACTTACAACCTGAAACATTTTATAAAAACCGATCACTAACGTTTTTAATACACAAATAACGTTTACCAAAAATGAATAATAAACGTTCATGCATCAATCACATTCGTTAACCTTCCGAGTCTAAATCGAAACCCATATTCTTTTAGGTCATACCCGTGTACCACCGTTCGTAAACAAGAGACCCTACTTTTGACGTGTACACTTTACCTTATCATCAAGGTGAGTTCATAGCCCCACCCTTTTACTCGTTTTGAATAAATGTTTTATAACTTGGGGTGAGAAACATTGTTTTGTTTTTTAAAAATAAGACAACAAGTACTATACTAGTTTTTCCCTGTTTAACATTTGCCCTAATAGCGTTTCAGACCACTATTTACCCGTACTATCATGAACTTTAATTTCTTGACCGCGGACCGGTTGAAGGAGCGTTGAGTGAATCAATAGATCTATTAGGAGTAAATTATACCATATCCGGTAAGTAAGCAGTTATTAGTTTTCGGAGTTGTCCAGGACTAAGCGGATATATGGTCATGTCGAATCTAGTTAGTGGTCCTTGGTCGACACCGGAAGGGCAAGCAATATTTTTGGCAGTTATTGCTATGTTCGGAATTCGATTCTGTGGGTCATGAAGCTTAGGCAACGTAAATACCTCTTTATGTGAAGTTGTATCTGTTATAACTGTCGCATACGTTTTGAAATCTTGTGGTCCACTATAACAACGTTTGAACTAAACCTATGAATTCACCACACCAACTTTTATGTTGATTTTATTTATAGCATGTTTTTCTTAGCGCTTTAGCATGGATGTCGTTGCTTGACTATGTAAGTCTATTTGCTTGTAACGTTTTACCAGAGATTTTATCTATTCTTTAAACACCGTGTATTGAACTCATTAAGCTTTCCTCCACCGCGTATTGTCTTTTAAATCCTTTTAATTTGATCGATGTAAAACTTATTATTATTTTAAATTTACGCAACGGTGTTTATTTTCAAAACGTACCCTTAGAGGTCGTTCTTTATGCTTTGTACTTGAGATATCCAGGAGCGTCACGCCTCCGGACACGTATTCCGTCTAGGGCCCGTTTGGGGGTGTGACAATTTGGGGTATCAAGAGCCAAGGTTATAGAGAACCATGTATATAAACTAAGGTCTAGACTAAATAACCAGTATGTGATCCATACGTGGATTATGTGCCTTAACGTGATTAAACATAGTACGTATACATAAATAAATACTACGTAGATAATATATACGTATTAAATACTAAGTATATCTAATATTACTATAAGTATTCCTTATTTCATTCCATCATGCCGTACTCGATTACCCCACAATTCATATCGTTATCATTTTGCATTCGATATCAGTTACCCATTCATACCCATGCATAATGGGCATCATGCATGGTTGATATAAAGATGATTTATATAAACTTTGCTTGTTGTAGGTCATGACTAGTTTAGTTAACTAGATTTCTTTATAGAATTATCTAAGGATACGCGTGGGGGACACTGCCTGGACGATTTATCGTATTTTTTGTACCAACCCTACCACTAATCTGACACCCACACCAGTGTATTTATTCCATCCCACTAACTCAGACATGACACCCCTAACACAGTGATACCCACAGAGACACCTATCATAGCACCTACTATACCACCATCCCCAGATTATACAACCAACGTCTCTTGATTAATCCATGCATCTGAAATTCATAGTCTGATCCATCATGAGGATCCATCAACAGACCATATACACATTACCAGCGACATCAACCCCCTCCCCCATTTTTTAATCATCGAATATTGACCCGCACAAACAGTGATACACCAGATGCACCACCATCACCTACCCATGGTATACCTTTCACTGAGATTACCTCTTCTACCCAGAGATCACCTGTCATACCTCGTCGTCGAGTTATGATTCTAGCACCTGGACAGCCTATTCCCCATGGTCGACCGTACCGCTACCATCTTAATGGGCCGGTACACATGATGACTGCAAGGAAGAGGGTTGGACCGTTACCCACTCATCGTCTTGCTATGAGACATTCTGCCGATCATTCTTCTTCAGATTCATCATCAGAGGCATCATCAGATTTTAATTCAGATGCTTCATCTGATTCTTCTTCGAGACACTCATTGCCGAATCATTCTTCTCACGATTTACCGAGTACTTCTGCGGGGCCATCTCGCAAGAGACGTAGGTCCCCTATGGCATCTGTACCTGCATTACCACTTGTATCCGGAGCTTTATCTCCTGTCCGTGCTGATTTGATACCATCGCCTAAGAGGGTTAGGGATTCTGGTTATTTGGCAGATGTAGAGGTAGATCCTAGTGAGGTTAGATTAGGAGTTGACGTTGAGGATGAGAGTTTTGAGCAATCTAGGTCTAGAGGGACTGATTTAGAGGTGGATGATGATGTTGAGAGGAGTGAGGAGCCTCACTCAGAGCCTGAGATTGATCCCGTTGAGGCGGTCATTGAGGCATGTTTTGATTTTGCTGATATTATTAGAGCTAGAGGAGTTGATGTTAGGGTTGAGGCTGTGACTGCTGCCTGGGATGATGTTGAGACGAGTGCGAGAGACCCGATTATGGTTAGTGACGATGGAGATACACCTCATGTGGTACCAGAGGTTATCCCTGAGCCTGCTCAGGAGGAGAGAGCTGTGGAGGGTACGCATGAGACATTAGGAGATTTGGTTCAAAGGTTCCATGATCACACAGAGGCTATCCTAGTCCATCGTATACAGGTCATTAAGGGATTCCAGAGGGAGCAGGGAGATAGGATTATTGGGATTGAGTCGGCAGTCACTGCTTTGACTGAGAGGATTGCTGAGTTGGAAAGGGATAACAAGAGGCTCAGAGGCACCGCGAGTGTTGAGAGTCAGAGAGTTGACCGACTCTAGCGCGGCATGTCACGTATGTAGAGAGAACTAAGGCAGATACGACGGTTTTAATTTTATGATTGAGTGAGAGTTGGTAGATTTGAGGCGTGTGCTAGGAAGCACATGGGCTATCGTCCTTAGATTTGTTCATTAGTGTTATCGATCAGTAGCGTCTAGTAGCGACCGTATTGTTAGAAACTCGTATTTTATGTATTTTGAAACCAAATGTGATGTAATCACTAATGTTCGATGATATGAAATTAGTATTTATCTATGATATGATGTCATGATTTAATTTAGTTATGCTTTTGCGTCATGCATTATGGGATTTCCATGAATATATCTCAATCATGTATTTTCTATGTGAATTAACCGTAAATTTTATTTAACACCGTTAGTGATCTCACATCACCTAGAAATCTCATCGAGTGTTACGTTGTAGGAAGATGCCTAACACCCGATCTGGAGCGTCCATGACTCATGAGGAGGTTGAAGAATTGGTTACCCGCCGAGTAGCTGAAGAGATGGAGGCTCGTGAAGCCGCAAGGACCCTTGAACCCCTGAATGAGAATGGGGATAAACAAGAATGTGAGAATGGAGGAAATGGGAATGGAGGTAACAGAGGAATTGGAAATGGAGGAAATGGAAATGAAGGGAATGGAGAAAACAAAAATGGAAATAGAAATGGGAATCATGGTATAAACTATGGAGGTTTCATGCCAGTGGCTAAAGAGTGCACTTTCCAAGACTTCTTGAAGTGCAAGCCACATAATTTCTCAGGAAATGAAGGCGTTGTCTAATTGACCCGCTGGTTCAAGAAAATGGAGACTGTGTTCAATATCAGTAATTGTCCATCGAAGTACCAAGTGAAATATGCTATATGCACACTGCATGACAGTGCTTTGACTTGGTGGAACTCTCATAAGAGAACAATTGGTGTTGATGCTGCATATGCCATGAACTGGGCTGGACTTATGAGGTTGATGACAGAAGTGTACTGCCCAAGGAACGAGATTCAGAAGATGGAGACTGAACTGTAGAATCTGACAGTGAAAAGAAACGACTTGACTGCTTACACTCAAAGGTTTCAGGAGTTGATTTTGTTGTATACTAGAATGGTCCCTGATAAAGAGGACAGAGTTGAGAGGTTTATTGGAGGATTACCGGACAACATTCAGTTAAATGTGATTGCTGCGAATCCGGCTAGACTCCAAGATGCCGTACGCATTGCTAACCAATTGATGGACAAGAAGCTCCAGGGTTATACTGCAAGGAGTGCTGAGAATAAGAGAAGGATGGAAAGTAACCCAAGGGATAACCGTGGTCAACAACCACCATTCAAGAGACAAAATATTAGTAGGCAGGATGTGGCCAGAGCTTACATGACTGGGAACAATGAAAGAAAGGGGTATGTTGGGTTTTTTCCCCTACTGCAACAAGTGCAGTTTACACCATGAAGGGTTGTGTATAATAAGGTGTGGAAACTGTAAGAAGGTTGGGCACCTGACTAGGGATTGTAGGGTTACTATTACCCCAAACACGCAGGGAGCCGCAGTTGGAAATCAGCAGGGTATTGGTTGTTGTGAGTGTGGGAGACCGAGACATTTCAGGAAGGATTATCCTAAGTTGAGGAGTCAGAACCGTGGAAACCAAGCAAGAAGCAAGAATGGAAACAAGACTGGAACCAGACTAGAGGTAACGGAGTTACAACAAAGTCCTACGCCATTGGTGGAGGAGGAACAAACCCTGATTCCAAAGTTGTCACGGGTAAGTTTCTTCTCAATAACTGCTATGCTACTATGTTATTCGATTTGGGTGCCGATAAAAGTTTTGTATCGTCTACCTTTAGTAATTTACTTGATGTTGCACCATCCACTTTAGACACTAGTTATGCCATAGAACTTGCCGATGGAAGAATTTCAGAAACAAATATCGTTCTTAGAGGTTGCACGTTAGGATTATTAGGTCATCTGTTCGACATAAATCTAATGCCCATAGAACTTGGTAGTTTTGACATCATCATCGGTATGGATTGGTTGGCGAAGTACCACGCGTTGATTGTTTATGACGAGAAGGTCATCCGTATTCCTTATGGAGATGAGGTGTTGATAATCCGAGGTGATAATTACGACAGTGGAAGTAAGCTGAACATCATATCATGTACGAGGACCCAGAAGTATATTGAGAAGGGATGTCAAGTCTACCTAGCGCAGGTTACATCCAAGAAGGCCGATGATAAGTCGGAGGAGAAACGACTTGAGGACCTGCCAATCGTACGGGAATTTCCGGAAGTCTTTCCAGAAGACTTGCCTGGGCTACCGCCTGCTTGACAAGTTGAATTTCAAATTGACTTAGTCCCTGGTGCTGCACCTGTAGCACGAGCCCCGTATCGATTAGCACCAGCCAAAATGCAAGAGTTGTCTACTTAGTTGCAATAACTTTCTGACAGAGTATTTATAAGACCGAGTTCCTCACCTTGGGGAGCACTAATTTTGTTCGTCAAGAAGAAAGATGGTTCTTTTCAGATGTGTATCGACTATCGTGAACTAAAAAAGCTTACTGTGAAGAATCGATACCCACTTCCGAGAATCGACAATTTGTTTGATCAATTGCAAGGATCAAGAGTCTACTCTAAGATCGACCTGAGGTCTGGTTATCACCAACTCAGAGTTTGTGAGGAAGACATTCCAAAGACAGCATTTAGGACTCGCTATGGACATTACGAGTTCCAAGTAATGCCGTTTGGCTTGACTAACGCACCGGCAGTATTCATGGATTTGATGAATCGGGTGTGCAAACCGTATCTGGATAGATTCGTGATTGTGTTTATCGATGATATTTTGATCTACTCCAAGAGCAGAAAGGAGCACGAAGGACACCTTAAGTTGATTTTGAAGTTATTGAAGGAGGAGAAATTGTACGCCAAGTTCTCGAAGTGTGAGTTTTGGCTGTCGAAGGTACAATTTCTTGGTCACGTGATTGATAGTGAAGGCATTCACGTTGATCCCGCGAAGATTGAGGCAATCAAGGATTGGGCGTCACCCAAGACACCAACCGAGATCCGTCAATTTTTAGGTTTGGCTGGTTACTACCGACGATTTATCGAAGGTTTTTCAAAAATCGCTAGACCTATGACGAAACTGACTCAGAAAAGTGTGAAGTTTGATTGGGGAGAAAAGGCAGAAGCTGCATTTTAGTTGTTGAAGCAGAAATTGTGTAGTGCACCGATTTTGGCTTTACCTGAGGGAAGTGAGAACTTCGTGGTATATTGTGATGCCTCACATAAAGGGATGGACGTGGTTTTGATGCAGAGGGAGAAGGTCATAGCCTACGCATCCCGCCAACTCAAGGTTCACGAGAAGAATTATACCACACTCGACCTAGAGCTTGGTGCAATAGTGTTTTCCTTAAAGATGTGGAGACACTACCTGTACGGTACAAAGTTCGTTGTGTTCATTAATCACAAGAGTTTGCAACACATTCTCGATTAGAAGGAGCTGAATATGAGACAACAACGTTGGTTAGAGTTGTTGAGCGACTACGATTGTGAGATTCGATATCATCCAGGAAAGGCGAACGTGTTGGCTGATGCCCTGAGTTGAAAGGAAAGAAGTAAGCCGCTACGAGTTCGAGCCTTAGATCTGACTATAGGGTTAAACCTTCCTAAGCAGATTTTGAGTGCTCAATCGGAAGCCAGAAAGGAAGAAAACTTCATCAACGAAGATTTGACAGAACGTTATGTTTGAACAAACGAAGTTGGATTTCGTGTTTTGGAGAGTTGAGGGCCTTGATTATGCATGAGTCGCATAAGTTAAAGTATTCCATCCATCCTGGATCGGACAAGATGTACCAAGACCTTAAGAAGCTGTATTGGTGGCCCAACATAAAGGCAGAAATTGCCACTTATGTCAGCAAGTGCTTAACATGTGCTAAGGTTAAGATAGAATACCAAGAAACCATCTGGTTTGTTGGTTCAACCAGAGATCCCACAATGGAAATAGAAGAATATAACAATGGACTTTGTCACTAAATTGCCAAAGACGACAGCTGGTCAAGACACGATTTGGGTAATTGTTGATCGTCTCACTAAGTCTGCTCATTTCTTGCCTATGCGAGAAGATGACACGTTAGAAAAGTTGACAAGATTGTATCTTGAAAGGAAGTAGTCTAAAATCATGGAGTGCCAGTTACGATCATCTCTGACCGCGATGGGAAATTTACTTCACATTTTTGGAAGTCCCTAAATAAAGCATTAGGTACTCGATTGGATATGAGTACAACTTACCATCCAGAGACCGATGGCCAGAGTGAGAGAACTATTCAAACATTGAAGGACATGTTACGTGCCTGTGTACTCGACTTTGGAAAAGGTTGGGATAGACACTTACCATTGGTAGAATTTTCATATAACAATAGTTACCATACCAGCATTAAGGCTGCTCCATTTGAGGCGTTGTATGGGCGCAAGTGTCGATAACCTATCTGTTGGGCTGAAGTTGGGGACAGTCAGCTCACTGGCCTAGAGATCATCCACAAGACAACCGAGAAAATAGTTCAAATCAAGAGCCGTATCCAAGCTGCCCGTGATCGTCAAAAGAGCTATGCCGACGTAAGACGAAAACCTCTTAAGTTTCAAGTAGGAGATAAGGTCATGTTGAAAGTGTCTCCTTGGAAATGAGTGATACGTTTTGGCAAACGGGGAAAGTTAAACCCTCGTTATATTAGACCTTTTAAGATCATTGCTAAAATAGGAACCGTTGCCTATCGTCTTGAACTCCCAAAGAGTTGAGCAGAGTTCATAGTACGTTTCACGTCTCAAAGTTGAAGAAATGCATGGCTGAGGAACCGCTTGCTATACCACTGGATGAGATCCAAGTTGACGACAAATTACACTTCATCGAAGAACCTGTCGAGATCATGGACCGTGAGGTCAAACGTCTGAAGCAGAGTCGTATTCTGATTGTCAAAGTACGCTGGAACTCTAGGAGGAAATACCCGCACCTTTTTACCAACTCTGCACCCGCGGCAAAGGTTGTGTCCTAAGCTTTGAGGACAAAGCTTCTTTAACGGGGAAAGAATATAACAACCCGAGAATTTTTGAGGACAAAGCTTCTTTAACGGGGAAAGAATGTGACAACCCAAGAATTTCCATTCAATAAATTAGCCGTTTCTTCCGGTGTAGTATTTGAATTAAAACGTTAAGCTTTACCGTATAACCGGATGTTGTTTCCGTTATTATCTGATATCTCATCGGCCACCACCTTCGGGAGCCAACCGGGGCACCAAACGTTGTAGTATTTTGGCAATAGCCACATTTTTATGTTTTAAGGCAATGTTTAAAATTTCGTAATTTTCTATGATACCGCGTTATTTACGTGATACGCGTTTTAATCTATACATATGCATGTGCATGCTAGACCTTGTAAATAAATTCAAAATGAGCACTAGTTCCCTAAAATAGTTGAGACCATTTTGGTCCCCCCCTTGTGGCTCTCATATCGTCGAACAAACACCCCTTATACACTCTTGGATGCCAAAATTTGAATATGCCTTCCAAGACAAACTTCCATGATTCTAGCAACCATATTGTCCTAGCTCTCATTTGATAAGAGTATCATTTTGGTCCCCTATTTCTTGTCCCCCTAACCCACGGCACACACACATATGTGTGAGTGTGTGTAAGTGAAATCCTTGTATACATATCCATTTTGCTTCATATTTCATTCTCATCACATCCTACACACAAAAACAATTCTCTTGCTCTCTCTCTCTCTCCCTAAAAAACACGAACAAACACAAACCCTTACAAAATCCTTACATTTTCCATCTTTGATCATTTACATTTGAAGACAAGTTGATTGTTAT
>BQNB010176681.1:0-13037 GCA_026074375.1 Tanacetum coccineum
AGGATTTTCCATACCCTATACAATGAACCATCATTTGGTTCTTCATTTCATCCAAGTCTTCCTCCATTAACATTAACAACAAAATGGTTCTTTATTTGGTTCCTGATGATGTCCCTACTGTCCCTACTGTCCCTACAGTCCCTACTGTCCTTGCTATCCCTGCTCCTCATTGGGATGACGTGATTGTCATCTCAAGTGATGAAGAATATTCCAGTGATGATGAGAAATATGGTATTCTAGAAGATGACGTTGTCCCTGCTGTGCCTTGGGATGACGTTATCGTCATCTCAAGTGATGAAGAGCCTGAAATGCCAGCGAAGAAAGTGGGCATGAAAAGTAGGAAACGTGTCTTTGATTTGGTTGATGAAAGCGATAGTGATGAGGATTGTTGGTCAAACACTTTTCTTTTTTAAACAACAATGTCTTATTTTGATTAGTGTTAAACATTCTGGTTTAACAATTGTCTTGCACTTCTTTTGATTTGTGTTAAACATCTTTGTTTAACAATTATCAATATCAGTTATCAATTATAAATGTTTCTATTATCAATGTTTGTGTTAAACATTCTTGGTTATCAATTATAAATGTCATTCTTATTTAAAAATTATCAACATCTCGCATGTTGTTATCAATGTCTTACTATGTGTTATGTTTCTATTATCTCATGTTGATTTACAAATGTTCTGGTTATTGTTTTGTATGGATTCAATACTTACTTATGGCTTAGTTTAGATAATTTAAAATGCCACAATCTTCAGTAATGTTTTTTTTTATTCGGATGTATAATTTTGTAGAGTATACTTACCAATTTTTTTTTTGTCAACCCTTCATTGCCAGAAAACTATGTTAAAGAAAAGTTGCCATCATAAACTCTTTTGGAAAGTATAAATTCCATTAATATTTTCAAAATCTGATCGTGTGCATGCCAAACCTTATAATCGAGTATTTTGATAACTTATCTATACTCCTTATAAAGGAGATTTACCCAAATGTTGAAACTAGAAATCTAGAAAAGTTGAAATCTAGAAAAGTTAAAAATCCTTATTTTAAGAAACATTGGAAAAATTAAAATCATTATAACCTACGAATTAATAATAGCAAACGAAACTGATATGTACACTCAGTCAAACGAAACTGATTGCCTCATTAATTAATTGATTGACTCATTTTAAGAAACAATGGAAAAATTAAAATCATTATAACCTACGAATTAATAATATCTATACTTCTATACTTACTCCTTATAAAGGAGATTTACCCAAATGTTGAAACTAGAAATCTAGAAAAGTTAAAAATCCTTATTTTAAGAATCATTGGAAAAATTAAAATCATTATAACCTACGAATTAATAATAGCAAACGATACACTCAGTCAAACGAAACTGATTGTCTCATTAATTAATTGATTGACTCATTTTAAAAAACATTGGAAAAATTAAAATCATTATAACCTACGAATTAATAATAGCAAACGAAACTGATATGTACACTCAGTCAAACGAAACTGATTGCCTCATTAATTCATTGATTGACTCATTGGTGGGCCTATTAATCTCTCATAATTTTCATTGACTAGGGTTTGGTAATTTCCCTATAAATAGGGATCACAATTGCATGGAAAAATACACAGAGACATAAACACTTAGAAGCTGCCACCGGGAATGGTTGCAGAAAACGAGGTTGCTGTCATGAATTTTTGCCGCTATGCGCGAGTACACGAGGTCTCTATCGGAAAACAAGTTTTGAAAATATAAAAAATGGTTTAATTTGACATGTTTTTCGACCGATACCGGTTGAACCTTGGGTAGAACCGGGTTTCAAAACATTATATTTGATCTCCAAACCAGAAAAATAGTTTGATCAAGGAGGAGTCTACACCTCAAATGTCGTGTACCAAGAAGTTTTAAATTGTTGCTAATATTCATGATGCTTAAATTATTTGGCGGAACACTATGGGCACACCAGTGAGTAGCTTAGGACACTTAAATTCGAGAGACCAAAACAAAGTCAACCTTAGGAATCGAAATCCATTTACATTCCTCCTCCACTATCAAGATTCAATTCTTCCACTTTATTTGTATTCAATTCCATCAAATATCTTGTATTTGTTCTAAGGAACCATATAACATGTAGAGATTAATGTAAGAGATTGATCAAGCGTCTCACTTACCTATCCACACATTGTGTTACTATATCCATCAACAGATAGCTTAAACAAACTTAAAACATTATCTATTAATCGCTACTGCATTTAGTTACTTCCTACCACCATCAAAAGAAATTTAGAAGCTTAAATTTATTATACTTAACATGTGTATGCAAGTAAGCAAGTCCAACTAATATGTCTTTGTCATTACTTGTTGAAATCCAAATAAATTTAGGATATCCTACAAAAAAAACACAAACTTGTTAAGAATTTGAGAGTTAATGCCTCACATTAGTTCAATACTTGATGCTTAGAGTAAAAGTAAGTAATTAACATGACAACATTATTTAAATCAAGTACCACCTCTCAACAACACAGAGTGTGACTCTGTTTACTTTTATTGCCAAACTGAGATTCTGAGAAGAGATTTAACATTATAGTTATAATGTATAGACTTGTAATGTAAGTTTAATGTGGCAGATGAGTTTCTCTAGACATGGCCATGAATAGGTATGAATTCAAAGTTCATATTTAGCCAGCAGGATTTATCTAAGTATAGAAAATGAAGACTGAGATCTATCAGCTAAGAGTATAATGGTACAAAGTGACTCATTAAGAATTTGAGAGACTATAACTACACAAATGAAACATGTATATCCTTATAGTTGACTTTTTCCACAGCCCGAGTTAGGATTCACAACACCGTTAATTTGTAGACGCCCATAAAGATATTCAAGTACTTCAAACAACTTCAATTTAACATAGCCTGGCTCCTAAATATCACCCTGCAACAAAACTTCCAAATTTTCAAAGCTTGGGCTTACCGTAGCAGAGTTAATACTATGATGCAATCTCATAGGCCTAGAAATCTTCAAAAAGAAATCCAAGAGCATCTAAACACAATTGAGACTATTTCGATAACCAATAGACTGGAGGAAATGCAAGATTTAACTACTCACGACTATCCCAATAAGTGACAACAACCTAAACAATCTACGACCGTACTGAACTTCCACCAAAGCTGGATAAAACCGATGAACGTAACATACATAAAGACTGAGCAATAGCCAATAACAAATAACAATATATAACCTGAAATATGCAGAAATTATCCAAACAGTCAACATAGCCAACTCATGCATGTAAATGACTAAATTTCTATTTGAACAAAGTTAGCTGAAAGCATGAAACACCAAAATCATGGCTTACACTTGCTACCATACAACCGTTTCCTTATCACAACCTAGCTGAAGCGACACAAAACCGTGTCTGGATTGTTTGTTCCCGGATTAAATAGACTTCAAAATAATTGATAAGTAGAAAGTACCATATGAACAATACAATAATGCACTATCTCTCTAATTATTGGCAATCTTAATTCTATATTTTGGCATAGTATAAAATAGGTTTTGAAACTTTTTTTCATTCCACACAACATTAAGATCCACAATATCCCTGTTCATCACAACAGAATCCTTAATATTTCTCTTTTCTCATAAATAATAACTACCTTGAAAACTGGGAAAAAATTACTAAACAAATGGGAGTCATGCATTCTTTCATGTGATAGCTTGAAACAGAAAATGCAGAACTTTGAAGTGTACATCTATTTTGGCCGATGAAATTGGAACGTAATCGAATACCGTCATTATCATGTTTTAAACTACCATTTTTTTCAGGACTCCATCGATCAAACTCATGTGCCGGCCACTTGCAGATTGATATTCACTATCAGCATAAGTTAGTGAATACAAATTAAGTTATAATGGATGAATAGTTGAACATGATTATAAAAAGCAATATTAGTTTAATACTAATCTAAAACACTATAAAAGTAGTGTGTTAATTGAAAATCTGGATTTCGTAATTGAGTTTATGGATTTCGAATTGAGGGTTTAATTTTCTTTGGTAAAAACTTTGTGTGATATGTGAGGTTACCGTGTTTTGTAATGAAATTACACTTTGTAATATTAAGTTTGGCAAAATAGCAATTTAGCCCATGTGTTTTTTTAATATGTGCTAATTAAAACGTTTTTTTAAGTTGTAACACAAATTAGGAAATAATTAACTCTAAATATATTTAAAAATAAAAATAAAAAATCTAAGCTAAAAAAATTACTAAATTAAATATGATTTGATTTTTTTAAAATGCGAATTTCCCACTTGACGTTTTCTTTTACTAAGTAAATAGATAGATTATATATAAAGTACAGTATAAATATAGATATACTCCAAAAATAAATGTGCAATTTGTAAATGCACCAAGTCTTTCAAAAGTCACTAACTACGCTTTTTGCTAATTAAATAATTTTCATTCACTAACTACGCTTTCTTCACATAACTTATACGAAGTTTGAATATTATGTTATAAGGTGAGTGGTGTAACTTACCCGGGTAGAGAAGTGGGTTAAGTCGTCAACATTATACGACTAGACTAACACGGAAACTCATTATTGAATTTGAATCTTTATTGTGGTTGTAAATGGTGATGATAATTTTTCATGACCCAAGGTCGCAAGCACGTGTTTGTTTGCCCATTAGTGTGTTAAGGTTAATATTAATTTATCAACTACCAAAACTATGAACTGATTGCTTTAAAAAAACAAAAGAAAAGAAGTTTGAAGTTTTGAACATGCTCCAACTATCCATGTATGGCTATTTAAAAATTGCTACCTCAAAACAATATGAGATTAAGAATTTAATTTGGAATGAAAAGCTGAATATTTGCGCAGTTGTGGAAACTCATATGAAGAAGAACAAAATTGAAAAAGTTTGTATGAATATTTTTGGAAGTTGGAATTAGCAAACAAATATGCTGTTTAGCAAAAAAGGATGCAGAATTGCTATTGGATGGAATGCAAACAATGTAAAGTGTTGTATGGCTCACAATTCAGGTCAATCAATGCTTTATCATATAGAGATTCTGAGCTCTCAACAAGCCTTCTTCTGTACTTTTATATATGCTGTTAATAAAGAGAAAGAGAGAAGGGAGCTGTGGATAGATCTTAGCTTATATAAGAAAATTGAGGGGGATTCAACATGGGCAATTATGGGAGATGTAAATGTCAGTTTAAACTTAGAAGATCATTGTGAAGTGATATCTCATTTTACTCAAGATATGTTGGAATTTCAAGAATGCATCAATGATATTGAGATGGAGGATATTAGCTGGTCTGGGATGCACTTCACATGGACAAAAAGTCTTCATAATCCTAATGCAACTGTTCTCAAGAAGATTGACAGAGTAATGGGTAATTTTTTTTTGACCCAGTTTAATGCAGCTAATGCTATATTTTTGCCTTATGGCATCTCTGATCATAGCCTAGCTATCTTAACAATTCCTTAAGTAATGAAGAAGAAGAATAAGTCTTTTAGAATGGCAAATTATATCACTGATAAAATGGAATTCAAAGATTTGGTAGTGGAGAAATGGAAGATGGAAGTTCAGGGGCATGCTATGTTTAAGATGGTCAAAAAGCTCAAAGCTTTGAAGCCTTATTTGAACAAATTGAATTGGAAGCATGGAAACTTATTTGATAAAGTTGCTACATTGAAAAAGAAGCTTCATGTTATCCAAGCTAAAATTGATAAGGACCCTTCTAATAAAAGCCTGAGATTAGAAGGGGTTCAAGTGCTAAGTGAATACAAAGAAGCTACTAGTGATGAAGAGAAGCTATTAAGGCAGAAAGCTAAAATTACATGGTTGAAAGAAGGGGACAAAAATTCTGCATATTTTCACAAAGTCTTAAAGGGGAGAATGAATAGAAGTAGAATTATGTCTATTTGTGATGAGCAAGGAAAGAGATTTGATTATAATGAAATAGCTGATCAATTTGTGAAACACTTTGAAGGTTTTTTGGGATCAGTCCTGAAGTAGACAAATTTAGTAAAGATGATAGTATGCTGTTTGAGAAGAAAGTTTCAAGTGAAGAAGCTGATTTTATGATTAGAGAGATTAGTAATGATGAGATTAAAAGGCATTATTTGATATTGAAGACAATAAAGCTCCAGGGCCTTAAAGTTTCATATAAAAAAATGAAAATGATAAGAATAAATGTTTGCATATATATAAAAAATGGTAAAACGGGGCGTTTAAAACTAGTGATTTCTTAATCCCCTTAGATTAACACTTAGCTACTTTCCAAGGTAATTAGTCTAAGGGGGTTGAAATTTTTAGTTTTTTATGTGTGTATATGACATTGCGTGAGGACACGACAATAGCTTAGTATGCGGTATTTTTTATATGTGTTTAATCACATATCAATTTTCCTTAATAAACGAGCTTAAAAGACCAAAAATACATGTAAAATACATTGTATATGTGTGTTTTGTGATTTGTATTTTGCAGGTAACGGATATATCTAAAATGGAGAAAAATAAATCAAAAAGGATAAAACCGAGCACGGGATTGGAAGAGCGTGAGAAAACGAAGCCAAAGGCATATTCATTAATGGTCCAACCCATACCCATTTTGTAGGACGGATCAACCTATTAATAATAAAAACATAAGCCTTTTATAAGCCTTAAATCTAAATGTCCAAATCCATTTAATCCATAAAACCTGGCCCAAGTCAAAGCCCAATCCATACCCCTGTCAAAGCCCAATCTCATTTCCCTTTTTACCCTGGTCAAAGTAATAATAAACCCCGCCAAGATGTACTGTACATCTTTTTCCCTTTTACACCAAGATAACACAGGGTAATAACTCCCCCAATCCACACACACAAATCCTTCTAGAAGACACCTGACACGTCTGACACCACTTAAGCCACGTTGGCAATCCTAAGGCACCTCATTGGCTGTTGATGCGTGGAAGAGATCCAAGGCTCAAATGGGTAGATTTGTAATCAAGGGCTTGGATTGAAGAAGGAAGACGCTCCTCAAGCTCTAGAATCATCCTCCCCTCACTATAAATAGAGGGGCATTCACACATAGATAATCATCTAGCTTAGTGTAGTTTTTAGGTAGCTTTTTAGTATTGTTCAGCTTATTTTCTTTTTAATGTAATTTTCATTTCAAAAAAACTTGTAATCTCTTTTATTATCAATAAAATTTCAGTTTGCATTCAAATTTTATGTTGCATTTATATTTTACTTTTAAGCAATTAAGTTTAAAAATGTATTTGGATATCATTTAAATAAACTCAATAAGCTCTTATTTGTCTAAAAAGCTAGTTCGTATTCAGTTAAGCTTGTTCAAGGCTTAACTGAATACGCTAATCATTTAAACCACGCAAAAAGAATTATAAGCTTATCAAAGGAAGATAAGCCAGAAATGGATGGGCTTATGGGGTTTTACCAACTTGTTTTCAACAAGCTAGAGCTTGTAGATAAGCTCTAAAGAGCATTTAAGTCCTTGTTTAAGCAAAGGACATGGTACAGTTACTTTTACTCTTTTTAGCTTATTTGCTTATTCAGCTTTTTAATTTGCTTATTCAGTGCTTATTGTAGCTTATTTATGCTTATTCTATCTAGTATTAGCTTATTATGTCTTGTTCTTAGTTTAAAATAGCTTAGTTTAAGTTTTATTAGAAGCTGATTAGTTTTTAGTTATAATAGCTTATTAGTCTAGCCTATAGTTGAGTGCTTATTCTCTTTAGATTTTTGCTTAATTGTCTTCTATAATCCTTATGCTTAATCTGTTTTTGCTTTTTGAAGGATAACTAGGTCTGCTTTTGGTTTAAAATGGCTTTTAATTTTTAAAGGGGTGTTTGGGATAAGGAAGTATAACATGGCAAAATAGTGTGCAACTAGTTTTTGGTTCCAAAATCAATATGCATAAGCTCTAAATTAGTATTAAAGTTAGTTTTAATCAGCTTAGAGTTGTTTTTTGTTAAGTTTTTAAGTTTGAGTTATCAAATGTTCAAGTATGCAGGTTTATAGTTTGCTCAAAAAGCTAATTTGTCAATTTTCTTAAAAGCTTGCTTGAGTTGTGTTCTTTGTGCTTAAAATGAGATACAAATGCATCATTACAAATCTGTGTTGAGTCATAAACTTCGGACAAACCTTAGAGTGAACTTTTGATTAAAAACAGTTAAGTAGGATGGTATTTAGTTTAAGAAAAATGGCCAAATGTGCAGATTAAATAAGTCTTTATTTTAGCATATCTTCGATTAGTTTTTATTGAACTTAGCTTATTGTAGTCTTAACTAAATCTGTTTCAAGTTTTTAGAATGTCAAACTTGCTTTTGAGTCTTAATTTTAAGCTACAAATTGTCATCTATTTTCAAAGAAAAAGCCAAAAACAAGTAGTAGTCTGTCATTTTTTTTACTTGTCTTTTCTACCTTATTTCTTTAACGTGTTTGCTTAAATTTAGTTTATTTGAGTAATTTGGGTCTAGTACTTTAACTGTTTTCATCTTTTCAGCTTAAACTTAGTGCTTTTTTGTCCTAAACTTAGCTTAAAATTTGTCATAAGTCCTTTAAAATCCATTTTGTGTCAAACTGACTTAAGGCTTTTGATGCTTTTGATGCTTTTTAGCTTAACTTGTTTGCTTATTTTTAATCATAAGTGCTTATTAGGTTTAGGTGTTGATCTGTTTCAGCTTATTTGTGTTTCTTATTGCTTAATGAGTCTTTAAAAGTCTAAACAGTTTAGCTTATCAAAATCTTAAAAACCAAAACTGTCACTTTTGAGTGCTTTTTCCTAGCTTATTAATAAGTTTCAGCAATAAGTCCATTTATTAAAGTTGTTAGTTTTTGCTTATTCTTTAGGTATTTCAAAAAGAAAATTAAAAAAAATATTTTCCAAAAAGGGACAGTCACAGGACTCGAACCTATGACCTCCCTCACACAACATATAAGCCTTAACCATTGCGCCCTTGGGTCTTTTTCATAAACCATTTGCATCATTTAATTAATATACTAGGTTTAGTTTTAGCTTAAACAGCTTATTTGATTTATAACAGCTTATCCGTTTTAGCTTTTTGAGTCATTTTTCTTTGTAAACCTCCTTTTTAGCTTAAAGTATTTTTAGAAATTGTCTTAAAATTTTAGGATTAAGTTTAGTATTTTTAATTCAATTTTTAGTATTATTTAGTTAAAAAATAGTTTTAAGTAGTTTAAAACTTCAAAAAAATATTTTCTGTCATTTAAAAAATAGTTTAATGCATTTAAGTTTATAAATTTGCAATTTGAGTGTTTAGAGTTTTGATTTGTCATTTTTAGTTAAATAGTTGGTTAAATTTAGCTTTTAATTGGTTTTAAATTGTTTTAATAGTCGTTAGATTTTTAAATTGCTTTAATTTCTTGATTAGCGTGCCTTTATGTGCTTTCCCTTTGCGTTTTTAGATTTAGAATTCAAAATCTAAAATATTGATAATTCAAGCATGCGATCACGAACCGAAACAAGATTTTCAATTCACGCTTCGTCGGGATATGACATCCGGAAGATAAAAATATTGTTTGTCCTCAAGCAATTTTTTTATATCAAACGGGATACTCTCTATACTATTACTTATTTGGTATTTTAGTATATCTCTACATTATATATATTATATTATATTATATTATATATATATAACAGGAGGCATTTGACCAATTAATGCCACGTCATAATGCCACATCATCACACATGACATGTCATAAAGTTTTTTTTTTGTAAATTTCGTTTTTTTTATTTTTTTAATTTCGTTATTTTTAATTTCGTTATTTTTTAATTTCGTTATTTTTTAAATTTCATTTTTTAAATAATTTATTGTAAAATTTGTTTTTTAAAAAATTTGCCCCTAATACCTTTGTGATATTAACAAACAACATAACCACTAGACTAACATATTCTTTTGATTTATATCTTCCAATTTAACATATATAAGGATAATAATTAATAGGATAATTTTACATATACAAACACACATGAAAAGAGAATCACTTCTCTAATTTAATTTCGGTATTCAATTTTTGTAAATAATGTCAATTTTTTGTTTCATTAATTTTGGTATTTATTTTATGAAAATATCAATCCCTGAAAATCTGAAGATAATTTATGAATCAATTTTCCATAGTTTGTAATGTGAATATACTACTTTTTAGATAAGTTTGCAATTTTTCTACAATAGATATCAGTAAAAAAAACAGTTATATACTTTCTTATCAGATAATTATAACTTATAATAGGTTTATCCTAATTTAACAGTATATATACGGCATATTGAAAGCTCCAAACACACATCAATCAATCTGTATTCACAATTCATAGAACAAGATGCAACCATAAAGGCAGTCACAAAGGCTATGTTTAACCAAATAAGCAGGTTCAATTCAGCAATCCCAAACACCCTCTTAAGCCTATGATTTAGTCTTTTATGTTTTCCAAATCATGTTATGAAAAGAGTAGGAATGGCTATGTAATTTTGACGGTTGGAATGGTGTTTTTGTTGTGTAGATGTTATAGGAGTGTGGTATCTATAACCAAGTTTAAGGTTTTGTCGGATGATTGTGTTTTATAATCATGCTCTGAGCATAGTTTTAACTGTGAGGTATATAGGTTGATAATTATAAGGTTTTATGTAGTTTTGCGGCTTATCGGATAGGAGGTACTAACGCTACTTCTGCACGTGCACCATATAAAATATTTAGTTGCTTAATTCTTTAGGAAGCTTATTCGCAATTTGTTAAATTTATCTAACGTGAACAGAATTTACGCATTGATGTCAAATACCAGGTCCATCAAATTTATTCAATGTTATGACACTATAGTATGATACTTCAGCTTATACACTCATGTTCTGAATTCCCAAAGCATGGATTTTACTCTTTGCTCATGATTTTATCTCACGACAGGTTCCCTCCCAGAAACTGACACTAAAAAAGGTCACATACTACATAACGAATGTAATTTGGAAACATGCAGATCTTGGTTATAATTATGGTGTCATTCTGATACCAGAGGGACTTATTGATTCCATTCCTGAGGTAAGGCATTACAGCCTATTTGAAATATAGCTTATTTCTGTCACTTATATGATAGTGATTATAAAGGTGGTAGTTTCGATCCATATAGGTCGTTTCTAGCTTATTATCATCTCCAAGTGTAAAATAGGTAAATCAAAAAAGTTTAACAAAACAAAAAAAAGAAGAAAAAAAAGACACGATTGACTTGATGAAGTAGGATCCACTAACTCATCTTATCAATTCCATCTGTAAATGAAGTGCACTAGAGCCTCTAGAAAATTATCCAACCTCAGATACAAAAGTGCAGGAAAGTACTTGAACTTTTCAGCCAAAAAACATGATGTAATATTAATATTTTTCATGCATATATTTAGAACAACAAATATTCTAAAACCAACATGTTTACCTATTACAGTGACATTCTAAACCTTTAAATAAAAAGGACTTTAAATAGACTAAGATGAGTTTGTCATTCTACTTGATCATTGAATGACATGTGTGTTATTAGGTAATAAACAATTTATGGTTGGTAATGATATACAAATTCTACAGGTTACATCAAAAACTATTAAAAAATATATTGACTAAACATTACTACTATGCCTTAAAAAAAAAATCTTTGTATAATTACAATTTTAAAAAACAATAATTACCAAAAATAAAAAAGACCCACACATATTACTGTATTAGTTTTAAACTTTATGAGCTCTTTAGAAGTATCTTTTATATTAAAACATAAATTATTGTAGATGCATCATATATATCTTCTATACTGATGACCACCCACTTCTGCTTAAACGTACAAAATATATGTATATATATAAAACATCAACGATTCATGCGTTATGATCATGTAGCCAATAGCTATTCAAAGGCTTTAAATCACTTGCATAATAAAATGAAGGAAATCATGAAACTATAACAAAAAAGAATAAGTCATCTAGTATTTGTTACCAAGCAGGAAGATCCTTCTTTAAGTTTAACTCCACATTGCATCATTCATCCATCATACTCTTTATCTTTAGATCCACCATGCATGCACACACACAAAGCTAATACAGCATACAAAATAATCAAATTTTAATTCAAAATTATCACTAAAAAACATGAATAAAAAAAAGTTAAAGTGTACAACCTTTTATAAACATTTTTGTCGAAACATGTATCATCATCATCATCATTTATGTTAGATGCATATATTAACGAATGACATAAAGTTGTTGGCGAAGACGGTTACCGGAGAGGCAACTAATAGCGGAAGGCTATTGTAGAAGAGAGTAAGAAAATGACTATCATTGGAGTGTTTATATAGCGAAAACCAAAAAAAGCCATGTAGCTTAATATTTAAATTTGTGTGATGGACCGTTATAAATATTGATGAAATGGGCTATTACATTATTTCAAGGCTGTTACAACTAATTGTAAATATATTTAAAATTTTAGATGTAACTTATAATAGGCTAATGAATACGGAAGGATGTTACAATTATACACAAAGATGTTACAAAATGAGGTGTTACTATTCATTGTGAAAGGCTTTTAAAAACATTTATGCATAAACTTTTCTAAAGAAGAAATGTTTTTACTTAAAAAATTTAAGACTTCTAAAATTAGAATAGGCTAAATGCTTTATAAAGTAGTAGAGATGAACAAAGAGGACTATTGAATTCTTGTGCTTTCATTGCAGACTCATTCATGATACTTGTATTTAATTTTCGACATCAAGACTGTTAATCAATCTCAAAACAACAAATTTAAAGAATGTATACTGACACGACATGGCAATTTGCTCGCAACAAAGTTTGATATCTTAGATTTGAATAAACACTCAATCGGTATGATAACATATATAGCAAATCAGATGGAAATAATAAGTAAAACCCCAACTCCCCCATAACTGTACATAACAGCTAAAGAATCCTAGACACCCCAGCCACTCCAATAACTTTACATAACAATCAACTCACCATCTACAAAACAATATAACACAAATCACCATCA
>BQNB010176682.1:1271-13037 GCA_026074375.1 Tanacetum coccineum
AAGTGTAGTTAGATCGTGGTGATTTTATCAAGTAGTGTTAGATAGTTGTGATATAAGTAGTGTGGTGAAGTGAAGTTGTGAAGAAGTCTTAAAATTGTAAAGAAGTCTTGAAGTTGTGAAGAAGTCGTGAAGTTGTGAAGTCGTGAACAAGTCGTGAAGTTGTGTTGTGATAGATTGGTTCTAGCTAAGATTAGAACTCGACATTTAGCTTTGTGTCGTAAATCGGTGTAAGCAACGTTGTGTACGGTTTTCTCCGCCATAAGGGAGTTTGTTGACATAGTGAAGAAAACTCTCGAGTTTGGTGCTCGGGGAGTGGAGTAGGGCGAAGAGGTGCTTCGTTACCGAACCACTATAAATCCTTGCGTTGTGGTTTGATTGTTCTTACTCTTATCTCTTGTCTTACATTACTTTCTCATATCATTCTATTGATTGTTTAGATAAGTATATTGTTCATATTATGCAAGTGTTGAAATCACATAAAGACGAATCTAAAATTTTACAAACACTTTAACACCTTAAATTTAAAAAGCGGAAAATTATTCAACCCCCCTTCTAGTTTTCCACAGTAGGTAATAATCAATTTGCTAGCATAATCCTAGCTATCTCTATTAGTGTCCTATTCTTTCTTTCAACAACTCCATTTTGTTATGGAGTTCTGGCAACACTAAACTCCCTCTTAATCCCTTTCATCCCACAGAACTGATTCATGTTATTATTTTTAAACTCAGTTCTATTGTCACATCTGATGATTTTAACCTTATGATTTATTTGGTTTTCTATGCCAGTAATAAAAGTTTTAAGGATCCTACTAGTCTCATCCTTAGTGGCCAAATAGAAAACCCAACTAAACTTACTATAGTTATCAGTGACAACAAGACAATATGTCTTGTGATTGATACTCCTTACAGATGTTGGCCTAAATAAGTCCATATGCAACATTTGTAAGGGTTGGCTGATAGAGCTCACAAGCTTGGTCTTACAAGAAGCTTTGTGTTGCTTTCCCTTCTGATAAGCAACACAAGTATGGTCATTTTCAAAAAGCTTTGCAGGCAAACCTCTAACAAGGTTTTCCTTTACAAGTTTGTTCATAGTTTTAAAGTTTATATGACTAAGCCTCTTATGCCATAAATTAGACTCATCAATTGTAGCCTTTGCAAATAAACAAGTCAAACCTCCTGAAGGAACAACATTCTTTAGATCAAAACTGTACATGTTGTTCTGTCTGGGAACTTTAAGCAAGACTTGACTTTCATCAAGTAGCTTAAAGTCAGGAGATAGAACAAGACATTCAGTCTCAGTGAAAAGAACACTGTTTTTCTTGTCACACATTTGTGAGACAGAGAAAAGGTTAAACTTAAGTTCCTTTACAAAGTATACATCTTCAAAGTCTAATTTCCCAGTCCTAATTTTACCTTTTCTAGTAATTTTACCTCCTTTAGGACTTCCTGCAAATGCAACAAATCCACCATCAACCTCTTGATAATCTGTAAGAAAGGACTTGTTTCTTGCATATGCCTGGAGCATCCACTGTTAAAAATCCCTTGATCCTGTAAAGTATATTATGGATTACCCTGCACTCAAAATAAGAGAATTAGTTTCTCTTGGGGACCCAAGCCATTACTGACTTGAGTCTGCCTTGTAGATCAACATAGTCAAATCTTTTAAACATGTATGATCCACTATCTTTGGAGGTATGGTCAATAACATTTCCTGTTGGTCTCCAAATCCAGCATGCTGAGGACTTAACAACATTTTCCCCATTTCCTACAGCAGCACTAACTACTACTTTTGGCCCAGCAGTAGTTACATTGTTAACCCTAGCAGTTTTAACTTTTTCATTAAGATTATTGGTTTTTGCTGCTGATTTTTGGTAAAAAGCCCTTCTTACTGGTGAATGTGCTTTAAAATAAGAATATGTTTTGGGTAATGCATCATTCACTTTTAATTTAGGGGCAACAGTATTAACAGGCCTGGCAGTACTAATTGATGCTGCTGCTCTTGGAGAGCTTTGCTTAGCAGTATTAACTGGTACTTGTCCTGACTTTGTTACAACTGCTGTTGGAACAAAATTCCTTTTAGAATGTGGGTGAGTCAATTTATTTTGGTGGTTCACCCTCTGAGCATTGTTCCATACTGGTCTAATTTCCCTTTGACTAGTAACCCTTCCCTTATTATTCAACACTGGTTTTTCTAACATTTTCTTGTCATGAAAATCACAGTCTTTGGTTAAATGGTTGAAACTCCCACATACAAAACAAGCTTTCTTTATAAACTCAAAACCATTTCCTAGTTTTTGAGTCATCATTCCATTCCAGTTTATTCTATTATCCCTAGGACTTTGACATTTCCTAGGATACTTTTCTTGCCTATGTGTGTTTTCCTTATTAACAGATTTCACATTCTCATCAGATTTGACAAAATTGATCTTTATAAACTTTGGTTTTGTCTGATCAGTCTTAGGTTTAAACACACTATCATTATCACTATCAGTGTCCTAATCTTCAATGATAGGAGCACTAGGCCTAACAATTTTAGGTTTTTCCAAACTATCCTTACTGGTTTTAGATGCAGTAGTAATAGTTTCACTCACTTTAGTCTTATAGACAGAATCATCTAACCCACCAAAGGATAAGTCAGGTCTTAAGGGCATGTAGTTCCTAGTGTAGGGAGGGGTAATTGCATGCAACCCTTCACCTATTTTGAATCTATCGTTTACTGGACTATCATCCTCATCACTTTCTCTACTCTTAAACACACTATGAACCACTCCACTCTCATTTATTTGACTATCATAACCAAGACCAGCTTTGTCTTTAGCACTTATTTGTCTATTTATCAGTTTAGTTAGATTCTTTGATGATTCTTCAAATTTTTCTAGTTTAAGTTTCAAATCATCTTTCTTTTTTAAGCTTCTTATAACTGATTTTTAAGGTTTTTGATAGAGATATCTTTCACTTGGACATCATACTTTAAAAATGCAATATCTTCTTCATAAACAGCTTCATTCTTTTCATGAACAACTACCCTAGCTTCTAATGATTCTAATCCTATTTGATACCCTATAATTTCTAGATTAGATTTATTAAGAACTTCACGCTATTGATCATACTGTTTTTGAAGAGTTTCATATGTTTTTAAGCAATCTTTAGAGCAAGTATGTACCTTAGAGTCTGAACTTGATGAACTTGATGAACCTTGGGATGTATAAGCCATTAGAGCAAAGTTTGTGAGTCCTTCTTTAGCCTGAAAGCTCCAATCATAACCACCTATCCCATCTTGAACAACCAAGGCATTTGCAGGAGTTTCCACTGGTACAATCCTTCTTGAAACATCTCCATTTCTATTTCCCTGATTCCTTGGTGCCCTGCATTCTCTAGCAAAGTGACCTCTCATGTGGCAGTTGTAACATTCAACCTTTGTCTTATCAAAGCCAACAGTTTCTTTTCCATTGAAATTCAGATTCCTTCCTGTCTTCTTTAAGAATCTTTTCACCCTCATGGTAAGCATGGCCACTGGTATGTGTTTAATTACACATACCTTTTACCTTTAAAAACAAGCTAAAATAACAAAAAACGGACTTAAAATACCAAAAATATGCTTGTTTTGCTAATTGTGTTGTGCATGAAAAAACATAACATCAACAGCATATGATGCAGTAGAAGCTTGTATCCTTAGAACTTGCAGTAGAAACTACTATGGAGCAGTTTTAACTTGTTTCTTATGTGCTGATGGAGTTTCAGAGGAAACAAATGGCCACCATTCTAGGAATTTGAGTTTGAACATTTATGGCCTTTGATCTCTGATTCATACACCTTCAGATTATTATACAAATCATCCATGATCAATGTGTCTAGATTCAGATTTGTTTCTCATGATTAAAGCAATATTGTTCCAAGCTGATGGTAAACTTCTTAACAACTTTAGATTTGCATCCTCCTAAGAGATAACTTCACCATGGATTTCAAGTTGACTGATGAGCTTTTGAAACCTATCATAGGTTTTATCCAGTCTTCTTGCTTGGATGCGTAAAGTTTTCATAATTCTGCTTGAGAATGGTCTTCTGCATCTTCTTTGATTCCTTGTTGCCTCCAAACCTATTCTTGATAGCTTCCCCTGGGGACTTTGCATCCTTGCAGGCATGAAACTTCAGTAGGTGCTCATCAGGAATGGCTAGCATAAGAGTGCTTTTTGCTTTTAGTTCACGTTTTTTGGCTAGTTTTATTCAGCAGTTTAGGACGGATTAGGTCCTTCAGCACCGCAACTAGCTGATGCAATTGTGGAAACTGAATCACCTTTTACTATTACTCACACACGGGACTGACAGTGAAAGTAAGGTATTGTTCCATCCTCATGCTCCATAGATCATACTCCCCAGTTTTGAGTACTGGAAGTTTTAGTGCAGACACCATTTGGGAAGTTTCTGATTGTGACTCCATCTTTTCTTTGACTACCAGATCTTGAGTAGAGTTAGAGTTCTTCTTATTCAAAGTTTCTAAAAAATGATCTGATATTCACTTGTTGATCCCTTTTTGATACAGATCTTACTTAGCTTGTTAAGCTTAGTGTGTTGAATAGATCCAAAACATCTTATAGTAGAAAACTAAGATTAAGAATATCACAAATTATGCGGAAATTTGTTTGCAATACTAAGAAGAATAATTAAAACAGTTAAAAAAACTTTTACTTAACTTCCAAGCTCAATATAAACGATCCTATGAATAGTGATAGGGTCTAACAACTATAACCTTGAAGCTTTGAACTTTGATGCTATGAAATCTATATTAATTCTGATATCTAGATCTATGCACAATGAGTTCTTATATTCCAACAAGAAACCTAATTTTTTTTTTTTTTTTTTTTTTTTTTTTTTTTTTTTTAAAAATTTTTTTTTTTTTTTTAGGCTTACAAAATAACGCGAGTACTATCAATTCATATTTTTTTCCTAATTTATCTCTATTAAATATCATCTTTACAGTTATAACTATTTATGTACCTATCAGTACTAACTTACATAATAACGTACTAATAAATGACGGTACAAACATTTGGGATTGGCAGCACTAATATTAAACTAAAACCAGTACTAATGGACTTTGATTGTTTTCTCCAATCTTCTGTAGGTGTTAGTTTAGTACTTACAGTTACTAACTTTTCTTCTAGCAGTACTTATCTTCAACATCTAGTAGTACTAACTAAGCTTGTAGCTCTAAATCTTACCTTGGCTAGTACTATAGTGTGATAGGTTTAAATCCAACAATTAGATAAACCAAAAACTATAAATTAATTGATAAATTTATCTTCGCTTCAAGTGTTCGACACCCTACTTACCTTGAATCTTACACCCGACCGGGTACACTGCAGTTTTAAAGTTTCATTTTTGGTTAATTTTTTTTTTTTTTTTTTTTTTTTTTTTTTTTTTTTTTTTTATTTATTTTAAAAAAAAAAAAATGTCAGCAAAATAAAATAATTCAAACTTGATCATAAACTAAACACCACCACAACGCACAAACATCATTGGCGGTTAAAAAAAAAATACAATAACTATGTTACGTTCGTAACCATCATACACGACATTCCCATACTTAAGCAGTGTTACGACGTAACTAGTTATGGTCTTACGCCGTAACCTTCATATAACTTCCATATGTGCGTGATCTTCATTCCATATTGTAGATCTTCATGCTTACGCCGTAACTAGATAAGGTGTTACGCCGTAACTATAATTTTGACAAGATTTCCTTCCAAATATAGGGTTACGACGTAACCAGATATGTTGTTACGCTGTAAAGTCTTCCTTGATCTTCGTACTTGCTTAATTTATGTTACAGCGTAACCATTTTTGGTGTTACGCCGTAACACTCTTCAGAATTTACACTTTAAGTCCTTTTCTTGGTTTCTTGTCACTTTCCTGCAATTTCACTGAAAACTACAAAAAAAAAGAAAATATCTCATTTTTGAGTGTTAGTGAAACATTTTCAGGTATTTTATGGGGTATTTTGCCACCAAAAAGTATTAAATATTTGATGTTATCAAATATCTCCCCACTTGACTTCTGCTTGCCCTCAAGTAGAACTTGTTAAAACATTTCATAAAAGGATTTCTAGAGAATAATTTTAAGAAATGAATTTATAAAACTCTTATGTTAGAAAACATCAAAACCGAACACCTCACAAAAAAAGAGATAAAAAGTCACTCAGCTCTCCACTAGTCTAAGTGTTTCATTTTCTTCATGGTAAATATGCAAATGCTACAGGGGTTTATATCTTTAATTATTGCCCCTGTAACATTCAATATTATACGTACATCCCCCCACTTGAGATAAAATGTCGGTAACTCATAATCAACTTCAATTATGCATGGTACACGAACTAAAGGAGAAAAGGAGAAGGAATTTAAGAAGAAGTTAAGAGAGAAGTTAGAGAGAGAAAAACAGAGAGAAAATGGAAGATTGTAATATTAGCTTGTAAGAGAATAAACAACCAACACCCTTTTCCATGGTGGCAAATGGTTTATATACCCATACACAATACAAAGGGCGTGTAGGACTTTGACATGGACCGGGCTCGGGATTTGCTTGGGCTTAACCCGCAACACATACAATATTAGCTTACTAAACGAGCCCGGTTTCTTTTCTAGCCTATTACAACGTTACACAAGTTTGATTCATATAGAATCTCGTAATTCACCTACCAAGAGCTTGTTTGATGTTGGATCAAAGCAGGATTTCCATCTTCAAGGTGATATCTTTAAGTATCCTCGATTTTCTGGCAAAATCACAAGGATAATGCTTGGGAACCCCCCCCCCCCCCCCCCCCCCCCCCCCCCCCCCCCCCCCCACCCCCCCCCCCCCCCCCCCCCCCCCCCCCCACCCCTTGGGGTTTGTTAACAACTTGTGAACTTATTGGTGTTCAACAAGTGTTTGTAATGGAATGTGTCCCAATGAGATTTATTTTATTGATCTCTTGGTTCTAGACTCGATTAGTGCATTTTGGTTTTAGTACTCAGAGGCTGGAGCAGACTGCCACCTATTCAATATCAACAATCTCGGAGAGAGATGTCAATAGATAACGAGTGTATCTCCATGACAAATGAGATAAGTTTCTGTTGAGAGAAACTCAAATGGCTGGGAAGGGTTGTGCATTGCATCACTGGGTCCATGATGTCATCTTCAATATCAGAATTCATCTTTGTGAAAACCGATAGATTATGTTCTGGACCTAGGTTTCTGCCTAAAGTGTATGGATGGCTTCTTTTTATCAGCCCTTTTTAATTACATTTATTTTTCATTCTTCAACCCCTTTAATGCTTTCCAGACGTATTACAACAGCTTGTTTGTGATTGTTCCAGTGTTAGCTCAATATTAGTCGGCATTATTCCGTTATACTCATTCATCTCCAATCATACCTAAGGACTGCTATTTCTAACTATGGAGTGTCCTTGGGTAGATCCCTCCGGTTCTTGTTGGATCATAAGACTAATACCTAACCTAACCACCTTATGACTTTCAGAAATCGTCGGGAATTAAGTTGTGTTGGGTATAAGGGGATCGTATCATATAACCTTTCCGAAGTGTATCAAGCACTTTGAGTCGATTTTGCATCACTTATTTATTTTTCAGATCACATTTTTAAATTACATTTTCTCCCCTTATTTTAAAATACTTAGTGCACTCTTGTTTTTGAATATCAGGTGATTAAAATTTTACTTGAAAATTATGTGGGTGAGAAAATTGTTACAACTGAGTTATGAGAAAAATGTTTCTTCTTGCTCCCCCTACAATTTCACTAATATGACACCATTGATAGAATATGATTATGAATTGTAAATATCCTATGCGAAATTAAGTTTGAGCTACTTGTTTATGTTTTATACAAAATGAGTGTTTAACTATTATTAACATTATTATACATTTTTTCTTTTGTTTAAACACTTGTTTTTATTTGTTTTGTGTTTTGGTTTGTGGTTTTTTTTTGTGTTTTTTTTCTTGTTTTTTTTTCTTTGTTTTTGTTGTTTTTGTTTTTGTTTTTTTTTTTGTTGTTGTTATGTTGTATTATTTGTATGTTTGTTTATTTGTTTTTGATTTGTATTTTTTATTTTTGTTTGTTTTGTTATTTTGATTGTCTTTTTTTTTGAGATTGTGTTTTTTGTTATTTGTTCTTGCTTTTGTTTGTCTTTTTTGTTTTGTGTTGATTTGTTTGTATATGTTGTTTCGCTTTTTTTTTTTGTTTTTGTTGATAATGTAGTTTTGTTTTTTTTGTTTTATTTTTTATTGTTTTGTTTGTGTTTTTTTGTGTTGTGCGGTAATTTGTTGAGTTGTTGCTTTTTTTTTTTTTTTTTTTTTGTATTTTGTATGTTTTTTCTTGTTTGATTTTTTCTTCTTTTATTGTGTGTTTTTTGTTTTGTTTTTATCTTTTTCTTTGTTTTGTTTTTATATTTTTGTGTGTTTTTTTTGTTTTTTTTGTTTTTTTAATGTATCGCTGCAATGCAATTTCAGCGATGCATGACATCAATCTTACATGACAGATGTAAAGATTTTATGGAAGTATTCTATGGGTATGGACTTCTCCATGTTCGGAAACTCTTTCAGGAACTTGTCTAAAGTTTATCAAAAATTTATAGCCAGATGTGAAAAGAAACGACCCCTAGTTCTTAATTGGGAAATTGCATTTTATGGCTCAAGAAGACATTGTTTTAGCGGCCACAATAATATCAAAGGCAGGAATAGAATTGATAAAGCTAAGGTGATGTGATCACTAGTTTACCTTACCCAAACATTGTCAAGGGTATATGAAGTTTTTTGGGGACAGTGGCAGGCTTTATAGAGATTCTTTAAGAATTTTTTCTAAGATAGCCCGACCTATGACTCAGTTGTTGATGAAGGACGCCAAATTTGACTTCTCAGGAAGAATGTTATAAATCATATTTGACAATATCTCAGGATAAACTTATCAGAGCTTAGTGATCATTGAACCTAATTGGGATTTAGATTTTGAGTTAATGTGTGACGCCAGCGACTATGCCGTTGGAGCCGTTCTAGGACAATAGATTGAGAAAAAATTCCGCCCAATTTATTATGCAAGTAAAACTATGAACAATGCTCAAGAACATTCTACTACTACTGAAAAGGAACTATTAGCAGTAGTATACGCATTCGACAAATTTAGGTCCTATTTAATAATGTCTAAAACAGTGGTTTACACTGATCATTCAGCCCTCAAATATCTCTTCAGCAAACAGGATGCTAAACCTAGATTAATTAGGTGGGTCTTACTTCTTCAGGAATTCACTATCGAAATTAAGGATAAAAGGGGACTGAAAACCTAGCTGCTAACCATCTCTCTAGACTTGAAAATCCAGGTTTGGGAGGAATTAAGCGGAAGATTAACATACAAGATATTTCCTCATGAACACCTTATGGTTAATTAAAACTAAAAAAAATACTGTGAAAAACGACGTTGGTTATGCAGATTATGTGAATCTTCTTGTCTCTAAGATCGTTCTCAGCATCTAACTTAATTATTTTAGGAACAAAAAAATTATTGAGTGATGTAATGAATACATATGGGACGACCCATACCTCTTCAAATCATGTCCTGACGGAATTATAAGAAGGTGTATTTTTGGTAGAGAAAATTACATGAAATCCTGGAACATTGCCACAAGGGACCTACGGGAGGTCATTACGGGGCAGATATTACCGCACGAAAGATCTTCGAGTCTGGATTCTATTGGCCAACCATTTTTAAGGATGCGGCAAAATATGTTCAAGGGTGTGATGCTTGTCAACGGCAGGAAAATATTTCCCTCGGAATCCAAATGCCTTACGAAAAACCCAAATGCCCTTAACCAACATTCTTGTCAGTGAAGTCTTTGACATCTGGGGGATTGACTTCATGGGACCCTTTCCCTCCTCAAGAAAAAACAAATATATTCTTGTAGCTGTCGATTACGTTTCAAAATGGGTCGAGGCCGAAGCCCTACCTACTAATGATGCACGTGTCGTAGTAAAATTCCTAAAAAAATTATTCTCCAGATTTGAGTTCCGAAGGCTCTAATTAGTGATTGTATGACACATTTTTGCAATTCCCTCCTCGAAAAAACACTTAAGAAATATGAAGTAACACATAGACTTGCTACTCAATATCATCCCCAAACCAGTGGACAAACAGAGAATACTAATAGAGCCATTAAGCGAATCCTGGAAAGAACAGTTAACGGAAACAGAAAAGAATGGGCAGATAAACTAGGATGATGCTAATCGGGCATCAAAGTCAGCTTATAAAAACACTATCTAGTACACCATTCAGGATTGTCTACGAAAAGGCATGCCACTTACCAATCAAACTTGAACACAAGGCTTATTGGGCCCTAACAGGCAAATTTTGGCTTAGATGCTACAGGAAAACATAGATTCCTGCAATTAAATCAATTTTATGAATTTTAGACTAATGCTTATGAGCGCTCACGAGCATATAAAGAAAGGACTAAGCGTTGGCATGATTCTAAAATTATGGATAAGGAGTTTCAAGAAGGGGAGGATGTACTAGTCTTTAATTCAAGATTAAAACTTTTTCCTGGGAAACTTAGAACTAGATGGTATGGACCATATACGGTAGGCACAGTTTATCCATATAGAACAGTCGAGGTGTTAGATAGAAACGGAGTTTGGTTTAAGGTAAATGGACACAGGGTAAAGAAGTATCATGGACACGAGATAGACGAGATTAACGAAACAATATACTTTGTCAATACGTAGCATGGTCATGCGTCTAACTTAAAGACTCGTTAATAAACAAAAGTGCTTGTCAGGAGACAATCCGTCTTTTATTTAATAGAATTTCTTTTTTATATTAGTTGGTTTGCATGTTTCTTACTTTATTTTGCAGAATACAGAAGCTAGGAGGCAATTATCGAGACCGGCTCGACTCATATTCATTTGGTAACCTTGCTGAATTTACAGCAATTACGCCGTAACCACTACAGTTACGACGTAACCCATTTCATGGTTACGCCGTAACACCTTAAAAACGTAAAAAAATTACCATTTGATTACGACGTAACTACTATGATTACACCGTAACCTTCTTCTGAAATCTTAAAAATTTAAGTTTTAAACATGTCTAAACCTTGTATACGTAAATAAACTTTGTGGGTATGTTCTCTGGAAACCCTCACGAGACTAAACTCGTCCACTTGGGCCACCAAGTGGTTTAAAAGGCTTGTTGCATATGCTAAATGCAACCGTGATTCCTACGAAAGTAAGTTAGGTTTGTATTTCCTGTACACTTTATAATTCTTGTAGAATGGTTTTATGCTTTGGTTTGTTTCCGTGATCACAAGGGATAAAGAGCTTGCTGGAAGACGGAGATATAGATTTCCGCCAAATTTCAAATTTCAAAGCAATGCTCAGGGAGTTTCTTGTCTTAATTCTACTCTTTTCTTATTATTTCATTTCATTAATGTACAATAGGGACATTGTACAAATCAAGCGGAGGGATGAGAGTAGAATTAATACTTGACGTATGCTTTGCCTTCGATTTTCTAGTTTTCTTTAAAAATTATGCCAATTTTAAAATTTTTGACAATTTTTTCTTAAATAAACTAGAATTAATCTTTGCCAAATGCACATTACCCTTTATTACTATTTGGTGAGATTTATGCCTAATATTCCGTTTTCATCATATTACTAAAAAATATACCAAAATATTAAGTGTGCCAATAGTATTGTAGACTTTAGAACTTGGCATGTACATCATTTCGAGACCT
>BQNB010176686.1:0-13036 GCA_026074375.1 Tanacetum coccineum
TAATAGCAAATTTGTGGATCAAAACCAAAAACACAACAAAACTCTTTATTTTTCTTCCTAAGACTTTACCCAAATTAAATTATGTTTGTTTTTGAAAATAGTTACCTGACAATCCTCCACCATTTTCTAAATAGACAAAAGTTTTAAAAATGACACATAAGACCTAACCCGATTCAGAAAACCCCGGGGGTGTTATGCATAAGTAAATATGGAATATTACACCTTGAATCTTTACGTAGAAAAGCGCTCTCAAGCCTTAAGCTAGGGTAAGAGTGGTTGAACCAAAGTCATTGAACCATCTTCCTTTATATGTTAAACGGAAATGCTTCACGCATATCCTTCCTCTCGTTCATTATCCACTTTGTGCCGACCCGTTTAAACTGCCTTGGTTTATATCTCCGGTTTTCTCAAAATAAAAAAAAACAGAAAGCTTTAGAGCCAAGCCCATTATCTCATAGAAGCGTCCTCACTTATCACATTCAGATAGGTGGACATTATCAATGATGTTACCGTATCTTAAACATCGCAACACAACATGTGTTATATTCCATTAAGATTGTCTATAATTCAGCCTTTTTTCCTACACTGCGGTTCAAGTTCTACTAACCCTGGGATGATGATTAAATTTGCAGAACTTCTAGTCACGTTCGGATGATGTACTTTTACTTCTCAAGAGACTTGGTGAATAACCAAGCGTCAAGACAAGGTTCCGTCATGGGTGACTACTTGTACATGGTCTTGAGTCCCATCCCCTGCGAAGTACTTTCAATCAGTTTTCTTGGTAGTCCTTTTGTAAAGGATCCGCTAAGTTCTTACTAGATCGTAAGAAGCTAACGGTGATCACCCCATCATTTATCAACTGATTGACTTGTCTGTGTCTAAGTCTAATGTGTCTGGACTTACCATTGTACACTTGATTGTACGCTCTTGATAGTGTAGATTGACTATCACAATGCACAGAGATTGGCGACATAGGTTGCGGCTATAAGGGTATGTTTATTAACAAGTCTCGTAGCCATTCTGCTTCTTTGTAGCATGAAGCCAGTGCCACAACCTCTGCTGCCATAGTAAAGTCTGTTAAACAACTCTGTTTCTTTGATCCCCAAGACACTGCACCCATATTCATCCACTCGTAGATAGGTAGTCTTCTTGATCAGTTATCCAACTTGCATAAGTATAACCTTCTAATACTGATGGATCTCCGCTGTATTCCAAACCATAATCCCATGGTTTTCTTCAAGTATTTAAATACTCATTTACAGCATCTCAATGTTCCTTTCCAAGACTATTAGTATGCCTACTTAATCTTCCTACGGCATAAGCAATATCAGGTCTAGTACATGTCATGGCGTACATAAGATTACCAATAACCTTAGCGTACTTATTTTGTGCCAAGTATCTACCAGTATTGTAAGTTAAACTTAAAAACAATAAATTTCTTACTTGTTGCGTCTTCCGTGAAGAAGCGTTCCTCGAGAACTTTCCAAAGTTCGCTAGTACTGGGATAATTTTGATATACGTCCAAGAGTGGATCCGGCATAGCATTGAGGATGTGGCCACATCGAATGAAATCGTCATTTCTGAACTTGAGACATTCACGGGATTCAACCAAGGTTTCTTTTGCCAACGCTTGAAACTTCCACCATCGAAAAGGTCTAACTTCATGATGTCGGTTGACAATTGTATCAAGTTATTGGACGCCATCTTGATTCGAAATTGCTTTACGATTGTTAGTTCTGGGGTTTGATAAAGATGGTTTTGCGATAGTGAATTTGTACTACTACTTGTTACTTCAAGGCGAGTTCTCTCTGTCCTTAAATCAATTTCGCCCCCACCGTCATTCGAGCAATCATGTTTCGGGTTACCGACGAAATGCCTCCCAAGATACAATGAAGCAACGTATGTAGCAATTATCAACACTACACGAAGTGGTGATAATCCGGATGAGCTACCGAGTTATCGAGGATTTCAAGACATTATAAATAATAATTCTATAACACTATTATTTCTAACAATCGGGTATACTAAAAGAGAGGGTTTGTATGTGTTTTTCGTGTGTTTTTGGATGACAAAAACGCTGAATTATTGCTACTATATATAGGCAGCCTCGTGGCCATTCAAACAGTCACAATGGTTGACAAAAAGGTGTGATTAGCGACAACTTAGCGACAGAAAAAAACCGTCGCTAATTAATTTCAACAGGAACAGTCACAACGGTTGGCATAGTGACACCTTTTTGACAGATATAATCGTCACCAAAACGATTAGGCGTGTCTTTACATTGTGATGGTTCATTAGCGACGGTTTTGTGACAGAAAAACTGTCACTAATATCCATTTCGTGGTAAACACCAAAACACAACAAAACTCTCTTTTTCTTCCTAAGATTCAACCCAAATGACTTATGTTTCTTTTGAAAATAATTACCCAACAATCCCCCACCATTTTCAAAATAGACATAGGTTTTGAAACGACACATAAGACCTAACCCGATTCAGAAATCCCCGGGGGTGTTATGCATAAGTAAAGATGGAATATTACACCTTGAATCTTTACGTAGTGAAAGCGCTCAAGCTTAACTAGGGTAAGAGTGGTTGAACCAAAGTCATTGAACCACCTTCCTTTATATGTTAAACGGAAACGCTTCACGCATATCCTTCCTCTCGTTCATTCAATCCACTTTGTGCCGACCCGTTGAAACTGGCCTTGCGTCGAATCATGTATTCTTGCATCATAATGCATAACATCATTTTAAAAGATCCAGAAGATGCGGTCTTTGATTGGAACGATAAATACGCTAAACCGTCAAGAAATATGCAGCTACATGGGTTGAAATTGTGAAACTCAACGTCGAAAAAAGTAAAGAAATACAGAGACAGAAAAACCATCAAAGGACTTCAACGAAACCTTATGAAGCATATTTGGCAACAAGTTGAACACGAAGATGAAGACTTCTAGTCGCCGGGGCGTATGATTTTTTTTATGTATGTTTTTTTAATTCCGTATGTTTTTTAAAAAGTATTGTAATGTGTGATATTGTTTAATGAAATATTTAAGTTAGTCAAGGGGGTGTATGAAAAAATAAATAAGTGGGGCTCAAAAATTGGTGGTAAAGTGGTGTTTATGTTAACCTGTGTTTTTTAGGGGGAGTTAAAGTGAGGGTCAGGGTTATAGAAGACTGTACACCTAAAAAAAGGGTGTTATAAATGTTATGACACTTGCACACTTATGTTCTTTTGAACAGAAAAATTACCCAACAAGAATAGTAGGATAAAATGTGAAAAAATTGGCGTTCTAATTTTTTTTAGAAAAGTCACACTTTTAAAGTTTTAATATGCAGGTCCAAAACTTGGCAAATATGTAAAACAGTCTCTTTCTAGTTTCTACGTAAGGTAACAAAATTTAGCACTTAGCAACATTCATTAATGTAAACGTTTAAAAAAATTTATTAGTGTAACATGCTAAACACATCATTATTATATAAAATCTTTTTTGTTTCTAAAAACATATACTCAGTATAACCGTAAAATTCTTAAAATGTAATATTATTAAAATATAAAGATTCCTAGATCTTTCCTGTCACATAAAATGAACAAAAACTCGTGGCATCAATAAAATAAAACCTTATATTGAGTTCCAAAGCATTCTTTAAACTGGAAATGAATTGCACACACACATTTATTTTATTAGGACACTCTAAACCTGTTATATTGTGACATATTATATGCTTTTACCTTAACTTGTACATATGGATGTGCAAATCAAAACAAAATAAGTGTAAAAAAAGAAAAAAAAAAAATCACTCCCTATCTTAAAAAATCGGATTCTAAATGATTTTATTTACCATTATGATATATATGTCTAACCATTAATACCTAAGACAATATAATTACTTTCATTCATTTTTGACGAATGTGTTCATTTTGTTCTTTTCAATCATTCTCACTAGTAAAATTTTCAAATATATCAATCACATCTTGAAATCTAACATCTTAAAAATTAATCAATTTTTCAACTAGATATTATCTTAAATCTTAATAACCAAAAACAAAGCACATCTAAGAGTTAGAAGATGCACTAGTAATGATAAAACCCTTTGATAGGATAGGGTTATGAACTATGTAAATTGTTCAATTAAGACTTGGTGATAGTACAAACATCTTATCACTAGTATTCTACATCTTAAACACTAATTACTTCTCACTAGTGTAAGATATTATTTTAATGACCAAAAACAAAGCACATCCAATAGTTAGAAGATGAACTTGTTTGGTATTGTTGATAGGTCAACATCCATTCCTTGTCACTACCTAATACATTGCCACATCAAGATTCTTTTCCATCAATAGAAGTTTCTTCCTTTTGTGTCCCGGTTTAATATAAAACTTTTACCCACTAACAATCATATATCGTATCTAATTATGAGTCCTAAAAGTCTCAAACCATTGTATGCGTTATGCATGTGTGTAAGATCATTAGCATCAAGTTGTTGTTTATTAACAATCTTGTTAATTTAGTCTATGCGTAAGTAGCCCAAAAGTGGAAGAAATGCACCGTAAAGCTGAGTTAAAGCGTTTAAACCATGTCATTTAAATCATAGTGTTACTCCTAAGTTGATCATAAAATTGTTTAGAAAAAGAAAACTGATGTGATACCGTGTGTTAATCTGGATCCTTAGATGGTCACCGTACATCAAGCCCTACACAATCTTGTTACTTGAGTCTATACGACAGTAGCCCGGTGGTAGAAGAAATGCACCGTAAAGCTGAGCTAAAGCGTTTAAATCATGTTCAAATGTCTTTTTAATCATAGTGCACGATTTATTTCTCGGATATTATCCGTAAAACCGATTAGTGGAGTAATCAGACGGTTATTTACCAAATTTAAACAATGTTTGTTAATTTGCCATACCAATAAAAACAATATGATACGATATTCTTATATAATATTATCTATGTTAATGGTATATTATCTTATATCATGAGAAATAGGTGCATGAATCTACCCTCATTTGGGGCAGACATCCCCAACACTTGCCATTGTTTAATTTTGTGTCAACGAGTTATGGTTGCCAAAACCAAATGCCCATTGTTACGACTCTTTTCATATTACTTAAATGAAGACATTGCCACGGATCGAAGTACACGTACTATATGGTAAAAGTGAACGATGAACATTGTTATATGACACTTGAACATTGTTAAATGATAACAACAACAACATACTCAATCACGCTAAAATGAGATGCGTGAAACATTGTTAAATGATAACATATGAATAATGAGCATATATAAAGAACGTCTTGTTCTCAATCTTCGAAGAATGCGGCGTTGTAATATTGTAATTGTTCCCTGTTCCAAAGCTTCCTTCAAGTAGAACGACAAGTTTTTAAATTCGAATGAAGGCATTCCTCCCACACATGCATTGCAACCAGATTCCTACTAAACCTAGGATTTAATCCCCATAGACACGGCCATTCTCGGCATCTTCACTGTTGCCCCTCTTCTCAAAGCCCTTCTTGCTCTTTCTAACACCCGCGTATTAAGCCCTTCTCGCCCTTTCCAACACCCGCGTATTAAGCCCTTCTCGCCATTTCCAACAAGAGATCAAAATTGTCCACAGATCGCAGAATTCATCGATAAGGCACTGATTTGCGTTGCCCTCCGTTCGTTTATCTGCGAAAACGTCAAGAAGAGTAACTGTTGGGGACTCAAGAGTCTCCCCTGTGGTGTGTGAATAATTCCACGAATAGTGGTGTAGTGGGCCACAATGGAATCAGGGCTCCAGCCGTCTTGAAGCAAGGCCTGTTCAATAGTTTTTTCTATAAAAAACTGGCTGGAGATGATATTAACCATGCGACCCAAATCGCCAGGATCCCCTCCTAAATTTAGGAGAAGATACCTTCGATAGAGGATGTCATTCCGTACCTGATCCGTAAGCAACGGTTCCGGAACAGGGACTTCTGGGGGCACAGGTGGCTGGGGAGGGGACTCCGGGAATGGAGACTCCGCAGGGCTAGGCGGAGCGCTGAATGCGTTGATGTTGTCGCAAAATGCGACTTCTACATTGAAGCTTATGAAGGTAATTAATAGTAGAAAAAGAAAGGACCAAATAAGATCAAAAAATCGGCGGGGTCGTGTGAATTTTGAAAGAAAGGACCAAATAAGATCAAAAAATCGGCGGGGTGGTGTGAATTTTGTGGGTTCCGTAGCAGCATCCAGGTCTGACCCAAATTGAGCAAGGGCGGCCACTTCGCGATATTGTGCCAATTCCAGTTTTGAACTACCGCAGACTTGTTTCAGTATGTTTTTCAACTGTAGCGGCAGACCCAACACGACTGAAGATAACCGAACTTAATAGCAGGTCTAATCCGCGATAAAAGAGCTCTGTTTCCGAACAGTTTTGTCCATCAGTAATGGGATCACATTATAAGTAATATAGGCTGATACGTCGCCAGCTATGGTGTTTCAATGACGGGTAAAGAGCGGTCAAGCCTACCTGCGTCCTGTCTGTCCGATCGTTTTTAGCGGCTCTTTCTAAGAGACGGGAATGTAAATAGAAAACATCCCCTGGGAAAGCCTCACGGCCTGGTGGTCGGCGTAACAATAATGACATTTGTGGATATGCCACTGCCTGTTTACTAAGATCATCATAGATTATTAATGCGTGCATTCCATTATCGCGGAAATATTCCCCCATGGCAAAAGGCGCAGAAGCTCTCCCTTTGACTCAGGGGGCCTTCCACTACTTCAATTAATGCGAACGCGGTTCTCTTGTCGTGAAAGAAGTAATTAAAGGTAAGCCCTGGGTCAACCCATGCTCGTTGTTGCTTGTATAGATTTCTAGAGTAGAGATCTAGCAATGCATTCTAAGCATAGATCATTGGTATTGGATGTATCGTTAGGTTGTGCCGAGTCAAATCTGCTCCGTTTTTTTTCTGTTGCAGAAAAAAGATCCCTTCCCCCCGCTTTCAAAAATGATGAATATGAAGTCTTGGAGGCTGCAGGTACTATGGATCCTCTGACTCCCAATCGGGTTGCTCCCTTTCTGTTTATGGATAGAAAGAATATCTCCTTAGGAGAGTATTTTATGAGTTGACTGTAACCCGAAGGCTTCTTTCAATCGATCTAGTAGGTAAGAAATAAGATCTTCGTATAGTTAATGAATTAAAGCGAAACCACTAGGTTAGATCTCGTCTGTGATCCCTGGGCTTGTTAATTGAGAGAGAAACCCCTATTATTGATCGTGGCCTTCATTGAGTACATTTTTGGCTCTTTGACATAGTAAGGCGGGAAGGCATGAGCAAGGCACTTACAAGGCTTTCACAGCTCAAATCCATGCATTAAGCCGCTAATCCCTTTTCTAGCAAAGTCCCAGCAGGCTACCTCATCGAGAAATCAAAATTCTTTCACCGAACCCTAGGGGCACGATGAATACATTGATTATTTGGGTCTGATCCTTGCTAGAGGCCCGTCGACTATAATACACTGTTCTAAATTGATTTGTTTCTGCCGAAACAAAATGAGATTGGCTATCTTAACCTTAGCAGTTTTACGAGCAAACGTAGACGAATGCTTGCAAGACCAGCAAAGCCCTACTTATTAGGAGGGGACTCTTTGGCACCTTGGATAAATTCCTTTACCTATAGGATCAAGTGGTAGTTGATCAATGAACTAATATCTTTAGGTATAGGGCGAAGGTAAGGGCTTGGGCATGGCACGAGGGTTGTTAAGCTCACATCCATTGTAAGACTTTGTAAGAAATGATGGATTGTGCCCTCCGAGCAGAAGGTGTCCTCAGGGCTTAGTTGGGTTTGAGTAGAAATCCTGATTACGTCGAGTGGAGAGGCCTTAGTGTTCAACGCACCACGTCCATCCTTATGGAATCCATCTGGACAGCTTACCCTTAAACTTTTTCCAACCCCAGAGAAGAGAACTTCGAGGATACGCGGTAGACATGCTTTTCCCAATAATCTTCAAACTTTTTGCTTATGTAATGGGGGAGGTACCAGCTGATGTCTTTGAAGACCGTTCGAGATATGGAGGGGTGCTTTGGGTTTGATCTGAGATGGGTTCATGCCAGGCTGGGTGCAGTGGCCAAGGCAAGATTTGATACCCATCATCTCGAGGAGTACGCCCAGACTTCAGCAGCGCTCGAGAAAGCTACAAGTGCATTGGCTCAACTTGAAGGAGAGTTGTCTCGGCGTAGTGAAACTGCTTCTGCCCATTTGGTGAACAACTCTGTTGCTACTAAAATGAAACATTTTCCCCTCGAGGGAGTGGTGATTTTCCCGATGAAATCGAGGGCACAGGTTTGAAATGGGTAGGGGGTTCCACGGCTGGAGCATGTATGAGGTTGCCATGTAGTTGACAAACCTTGCACCTCTTAACAAATGTTGCTGAATCTATCTCCATAGTTGGCCAATAGTACCCCAGGGTCATCAGGTGATCATATATCTTTGCGCCGCCAATATGTCCTGGGGCGTGGGCTTCCTCGAGAACCTGCTGCACATCCTCTCGAGGGATGGAGAGGATGGCCATTATAGCCCTTCCTGTAAAGTTCTCCTTGCTTAGCAAAGAAGCAAAATGCCCTTTTCTTTATTCCAACTACATCTTTTGTTTCAGAGGGGAGGATTTTTTGATCCAGAAAAGAAATACAATATAGGGCTTTCTCCAGTCTTCATAATATAATGCTCTAAGGCACATTCTGCTGGACATGGGTAGAATTTACATTGGAGGCAAGTTTTCTGAAATTTGTTGGCTTCCTCCAATACTGCAGCTGAGAGTTCTGCTGGAGGTGCATATTCATATTCTCCACACGGGAAATGGGCAAGCAAATCAACTAAGGCTTGACTTTTCATTGCGTTGGGAGTTACACATTTCATGTCATAGCCTGCTAGAGTGAGGAACCGCCGAGCAGCTCTCCCTATGAGTATAGTATAGCTCGAGACATTAAGTGTTTGATTGGGTCACATCTTGTCACAATATGAACTGTGAAGGACATGAAGTAGTGACGCAACTTCTGAGTAACAAAGACTAATGTGAGGCAGTGCCCTTCCACAACTGAGTACCCTGTCCCCGGACCTGTGATCACTCGGCTCAAGTAGTATACTGGGCATTCCTTAGCGCGCTATTTAGAACACTGATACAAAGTCCTCTTATTTAATTTGCAGTATTGAAGTGTTGTAACACTAGCTATGAAAGTTGTACAACTTACAAAATGTCATGTAAGTCTTTCGTAACATTTTGCATTAAATAATAAATGTTATATTAAATACTCACTTAAATCACATTATTAAGTTTGTAACTTCATAGTCCATTTGATTTTCTTAGCATTTAAAAGAGCCTCTTCACATGTACTAATTTAATATTTTAAGTTAACATATCTAGCTATAAATAACACATGAAAGTCATACACACATTCTTATTCTTGCATATTTTTTCTTTCAATCTCTAACCACCACTTTCCTTTTTTGTGCATAATTGATTTTGTTTGTTTAATTTATTTTTGTGTTTCACTTTGTTAATTTATTGTAAAGATGTGATGGATGTGGTTAGTCTAATGATTCATTTCTTTTTGTAGTGTTGTAGATATTTAGCAGTCAAGATGACAAAGATTTGGCCAGGGAGATGGAGCTTTGAAGACTGACGAATGATGATCTACATAGAAATGAAGATCCATGCTTGGTAAAACTGTTTTTTATGTGTTTATGGGATTGTTAGTGTGCTGGTTTGTGTTTTTTACTTATATTAAGGGTATTTTTTTTGTCTTTGATTTGTGTGGTTTCTTTGTTATTTCTTGGTGACGAAGAAGATTTGAAAAGAAAGGAGTAAAGAATTAGAGGGTTGCAATTTGTCAAGACAAGCGAGTGGGTTGTTGACCCAATGAAAAAAAGTGTATAGTAAAAGAAAGATGATAGATGTAGTAGGTTAGCATTAACTCTCATATGTCAAGTTTAATGTAACTTTCATTTTTTAAGATATTTGTATGAGATCATAGAAGATTTTATATTCACGTGTATAGTTTTTTAATCGAAGAACAAATCCGGTGCAACGTACGGGTCTCAATGCATCGTTAAGATAAATATCAAAGATAACATGTAGTAGTTTATTTAATGTGCATTAAATACACAACTACTTTGAATATGGAAAGAATACGTTATTTTAGTTTGTGTGACAACCTGCATTTTTCCAGGTTAATATTTTAACTATTAACTTGCATTATTTTTACTACGAACATTTACTTACTCGATTTAACCAAAAACCGGGAAGTTATCTCGCGCACTATGAAAAACGTCTTTGAACGCATACCGGCCTTAGACTAAATTAGTCTACTCATAATGAGTATGTTATACTCGCTGCATGAATATTTTTATAAGTTGCATGCACTTATTTTACCTTACAAGTGGACATCAATAATTCACATATATTCGTCCGTTATCATAACTTGCAAGGGAATTCGGATATAGGAACAGCTGTGGAATATCAAAAAAGCTATGTTAGCGTCTCTAGGCGTGCCAGCTCTAGATAAACCACGCTTTCAGATAGAAAACCTGTCAAGGAGATTCATTCATGAATCGAATCCTGATGACGCTGGTACAGTTACTATAAAACGATCCTCACGGAACCGAAGGTTAAAGTTACCAAACTTCGACAAATGAACAAGACATCCGTCCATATCTGCTGTTTATCACTAATATTCATATGTAGGTTTAGATGATGAAGTAACTACCTCATCCAACATCGTTATACTCATTACCACATGTTCATGCTCGATCGACAAATATAAATACATGATGAAAGCTCAAGTACATGTTGCACAAGTCTTATTGTCAAGGAAGATTGTTAGCCAGTTTTCAAGACAAGTATGAGCATGTCGGTCCAAAACACAAGATGATGATCAAGAAAGAAAGTACCGGTCGTCAAACGACAACTAAAATACCGGCAACCTCTATCAAGTACATCCACAAGAAGGAAAGATTTAAAGATCTCAGAACTAAAGATAAAGGCTCAAGATCAAAGATCACAAACAAACCCATTACAACAAAGTTTAAGACTAAGACCCACGACTTAAGAGATTAAAGACAATGAAGATTAATGATCTCACCTTTGAAGAAAAATCATTATGTAATATGATACGTTTATGTAACTTTGTAATCAATGTAATAGGCTAGTCAGGATCACGGGCTTGAGGTTTAATCTAACCTTGTATGTGTTTCAGGCCAAAAGAACCAAAGCCGAGCCCAACCCAACCACAAATACCCTAAGCGTTGCCCTAGCTTGTGTTGACTATAAATACCCCTTTCCGGGTTGGTTGGTTATGTTTTCTCCTCACTTGGTGTAATACAACATCCCTCCATCTCTTTCTTTTTGTGATTTTTCTCTCTACTTCTCTCTCTAACTTTCTACCAACAAGTGATTATGTTTATGTGAAATGGTGTAGTTATATGGTCCTACATTATCAAATGCCCATGATATGTATTTTCTGACTTCTTGATGTTACTAATGTTTAAAATGCAGCTTACTATAGATTAACCCGAAAAAAGGAAAGCTTTCCTAGTTGGAAATATCTGTTGATATGAAATCGAGAATGTCAATCAATGGAATTTTCTAGACGGGTTCAATATTGACATTATAATGTAATAACTGTAGAATGATACAGAGATCGTAAATATTACATTTATTTTGCAATGAACTTACCCTGTTGAACCTAGGTCGATATAAATTGCATCCTTTTTTCCATACTAAATTTAAGTGTTGTTTTTTAATTAAGAGGCTATGAATCTGAATCTGATTCGCATATCTGAATCTGAATATTCGGTAGAAAAGTCTAAATCTGATTTCCATCTTAATCTGAATAAGTGGTTGGGAAATCTGAATTTGAATGAAATAAAACTGTTTGTTTTGGTAAAAATGTCTAGATGTGTTAAACTATAGTTTTTATTATTTAAATATAAAACGATTGCATTCGCACAAGAAATAAATTTCAATAATTTTTTTTTATAATATAATCAATTTAAACTAAATGAGTCGCGTTAGAATTGAGATGTATGAGTCTGAAACCGTACCCTTCAATTTAAACAAAATATGAGTTGACACATATCATCTTATACACTTTTTATCTAACAAAATATATGAAATGATTCTATTTAATACTTTTATTACAAAAGACAAAGGTGAAAAAAAAATCAAAAAAAAAACCAAAATATAAAAAAAAAACAAAAAAAGTAAGAAAAAAAGGCATTAAGAGGTGTTAAGACACCCCTTCCACATCTAGTTCAGTAAGAGGTTTATACTTCTTACTGTCTCTTAATGATCAGAAAAAAACAAACGCTCTTAACATTGCTTGCCTCTTACTGCCTCTGAATGTCTTGAAAAAAACAAACAGTCTTAATGACCCAAATGTCTGACCGCGTCTGAATGAGTCAGATTAAGATGCTGTTAAGAGACATTTCTAAAAAAACAAACACCACCTTAGAATTAGTTATGATAAAAATGTAGGTTATGTTGAATTTAGAACTATTAACTACTGAATATTTATTATATTGTGTGCACCTTAAAAGAGAGGGCTTTACCCAGATCGAATCTGTGTGACGGTGTAATAAATAATAATAATAATAAATAATAATAGTAATAATAATAGTATTAATAATAATAATAATAATAATAAATAATAAACGATATTATTATTATTATTATTAAAATAATATTAATAAATAATAATAATAATAATAATAATAAATAATAATAATAAATATTTAATAATAATAATAATAACAAAAGAATAATAAAAGATAAATCTAATTGTTTAATTATAAAATGTGAAATTACAACGTAACTAATTTCCCATCCATATTTCTATGTAATTTGAATTACAACATCGGATGTAATTGAAGAAGTTTAATTTTTTTTTTGGTAACCATGGTTTTCGACCTTTTGGCCGACTAATCCACCGGGTTTGAACCAAAGCAAACCAAAACTCTACATAATGTAATTCGAATTATAATTCCAACCTTCTTGCCAATAAAACAGGATTGT
>BQNB010176687.1:0-13036 GCA_026074375.1 Tanacetum coccineum
TTAATTAACTTTCTATTGTTGAAAAACTTTTTCCCTTTTAACAGCTCATTTTATCATGACAAAGAAATTTGACATTCTCTCACCCTCAAACGATGACCCGTTTTCTATTTAAAGAGCTGTAGACATTATTTAAGAAGTCAAATGTATCTTGAAAATTATTTTCAGATGATGGAATGATTTTTTTTTATGTGACAAAACAACAAACACCAAGATAAATAAGATTTCTCTTATTTATTCACATAGATGCACTGAAACGTACACTTATGGATATAGGAAGCACGGGTTGTGATGCAAAGTAATCACAAGCCTTTGCATGGTCATAAAGTAGACCATGCCCGAGAATAAATTCCCGTTGTTAGGAACAACTGTCTTTTAGACGACATGTTTTCCTCAAGGAGAAAAGCGGGTTACTATCTGAAATAATAGCAAACCATTTGGCATGTTTTGAAAACATTTGTAACTTCTGCTCGAACTTCATTTACAGGCTTGTATCATTGTTAAATGACATTTCTAAGACCGTAAATGTTATCGATTTCAGAAGACATGCCATTGTAAAACTTCTTTTTGAATTTTTCTCATTTTTTAATTTTGTATTTTGTTTTTGAAAAGTTTATATAAAAGAAAATCTTTTTGGTTTTTCTGATTTTATATTTTTCTCTTTGTTTTTATAAAATTTTATAAAAAATAAAAATTAAAAAATCTTTTTGTGTTTTTCTGATTTTAAGTATTTACTTATTATACAGGATATTTGAATAGGTACCACCACTATTCATCAACTTCATCTGCCAATTGTTTCAGAGTATCCGGCGTAAAACTTCGCATTCCCAGCTTGTTGATAAGAAATTCAATTCTTTCTCGGCCAAGAGCTTTAGTGAAGATGTCCGCCAATTGATATTCCGTATTGACAAAGTAAAGTTCGATCACACCATTTCTCAACATGCACCTTGAATGAAGTGATACCCTGATGTCTTAAATGCTTGGATCTGGAATTTTAACGTTTTTTTGTCAGCATAAGGCAATATGCGCTTTGTTATAAACAGTAGACAATGGAATTTTAATTGAATTCCAAAGCCATGCCGGTAAGTGTGATCTCATCCAAAGGAATTTGAGCACAACAACCGTACAAAGCAAATATATACAGCTTTCATACTAATAGCAACGGCGCTTTTCTTCTTTAGTGGACACCACTTACAATCTATCACCCAAAAGTGTATACTGCCAGAATGTGCAACGGCGTTTATCCTGACAACCAGCATGATCCCGCATCTGCAAATGCTGTTAGTGACAAAGACGAATCCTTCGGATACCAAAACCCTAGGTACTAGTTCCTGATTAGATACCGAAAGATCCTTTTTTACTGCATCAGGTGCCTTTTCGTAGGCCGAGCCTGATACCGGGCCACACATGCTATAGCAAATTGTAGGTCAGGTCTACTATGGACTGGTTAGATAAATGATGGTGCAATCATACCACGATAGTGTGATGGATCAACACATTCGCTTTCTTTATCCTCATCCAGATAGGACTTCTCCAACCCCCATGGGACTATCCACTGGGTCACAAGATTCATAGCCATATTTCTTTAGTGATTCAAGAGCATAGTTAGATTGGTTTATAAGATGCCTCCTGGGACTATTGAGAATCTTGTAGCTCCTAAAGAAAAATGAGATTTTACCCAACATCGACATCTTGATTTTTGAACACATTATGTATAAACCCGAATAGATTACACAGTTCAGGAGTAGATGCACAAAGATAATCCATCGACAGAGATTGTACCAAAATAAGTTTTATTTCGTTCCTTTTCCTACGCACGTGGACTTGTTTTCAACACATAAAGACTTTCTTAAGCTTAGATACGTGTTTAGTTTGTCTGGATCCATAAATCCGTCCGGTTGGCTAACATATAACTTCTTCACGGCACAGATTACCATTCAAACGCAGTCTTCACATCCATTTGAAATATGACCATGTTCATAGAGAGCAGGAAACGCAAGTAAAAAGTCTTAGCCTCAAATCTAGCAACCAGAGCGCAATGACTCCTTCCGAAATCGAATACCCTCTTCTCTGGCGATAACCATGAGCGACCCAAACCGAGCCTTGATTTTCAGAATACCTCCTAACTCATCAAGTTTTAAAACACTTATAGATCCAATTAAACAGATGACAAATGCTTTATCAGAGGAGGAACAAGTCCCAAACCTCCCAACGTTCAAATTCATGAAGTACCTCTGCATGAGCTTCAATCCCGAACATGCCTTGGGTTAATGCTTTCTTTGTAGTTCTTGGGTTCGAACTGATGTTAGATAAGGCATCATAGTAGCAGAATAAGGCTTGTTTTCCATGGATTGGAGTCCCGTGTTGGAACTGGTCTGTCAAAGCACAGATTATATTCTCAAGTGGGTGCTCCTTCGTCCCCCATTTGCTTATTGTGTTCAGCAAAACTAGGTGATTCGGGAGGCACAATTGTATAATAACGACTGATATGAAGAATTGACAGAAGGAACTTCCTGGAATTTGGAATACCGGAAGTACCGTATCATTACCCATATGTGCAACTTCAATATCATGATTATCTTCTCAACATCAATGAGAAATAATAGGAGTTTGAGTTTCTTGTGTGTATGAGAGTTACTTTGGTGATAAGGGGCATCTTGATCAACTATAGTGTAGGAAGTGAACCAGTTGAAATAGGATGTTTTCAGTGCAACGGCTTCCAGGATATGGAGCACTGACTTCTGTGCTTGTAAATCAACATAAGGTCGGGGGATAAGTGACTCATCAAACATTAGTTGAAACAACAAATCCCATCAATCTACGAAGGCGGTACAAATGGTGTTTTGACGAAGGAGGATTTGCAGAGTCCTGAAGCTGATCGATACAGGAGTTCAATTTCATGAAGAGCGGGTCTGAACTGATCGGCTTTCACTAGAAAGAACTCGTCTTCAGATTGTCACTAGGAAGGAACTCTATCGGAATATTTGGCACTAGGAAGGAACACCGTTTCGGAGCATGTTGTTCACTATGAAGGAAACTCGTTCGGTTTTTCACTAGAAGGAACTCGTTCGGTTGTCACTAGTAAGGAACTCATTGCTTCCTTGTTCGGTATCCAACACGGTCCGGCTTCCATACAGTTACGAACTCAAATTTTCAAAACTCAAAAAAACCAAACGATTTTTTTAATGGTTTTATTAAGCAAAAAATTCCTGTACAATATATTACTAACCCTATAGAAAAAACCAATAAAAATGAAAACTTTAAGTTTTTAAGCCAAAAAATTTGAATCATCTAATTTGCTCTGCTGAAAGTTTTTGAACATCAAAATCAAACACAAAAACTAAACACACCACTCCATGCTCTTGATACCAATTGTAGAATACTAGTAATCTTATGATCAAACCAAGAACAAGAGTGAGATGTGGGTTGGATCGTTAGAGAGAGATTGCATGAAAAATGATAATGTATAAATGAAAGTATTGGAAAAAATGGAAGCAACCAACCTCTCTCCAAGACTAGGAGAGGGCCTATAAATACTTCTATGGAGGCCGGCCATGGGCTGAATTGGGCCTCTCATGGGCCTTGGCCGGACTAGAATAACACTCTAATCAATGAACTACTACGACTAGAGACTTGTTACAACTTGGAATTGACCGACACTTTCGAGTTTCTAAACAAGTGGGTATAAGGAGGGTTGTTCCGAGGAACTACGAGACCCGAAAGAGAAATAGCCTTCGCGCTATTCCTACTTCTCCTCCGCTCACCTGTGCGTTTAACTTTTTGAGACTACCGTAAGGAGTAGATAATTGGTGAAGTTGTCCTATCTCATTGTCCCTAAAATACACGTGAATAAATCATTGAAAAAACAAAAAAAAATTTTAGTGTAAATTTCTTTTTTATATTGTCTATTGTTGTGCATGCGCACATCTCGTGTCTCAAGCCCGATAGACGTCGACAACCACAATCCGACAAACTTCCTTTTGAACCCTCATAACTCTAGGAAACCAACAAATAATCAAGAAATTTTCATCCTAATCCATATTACAAATGGACGATAATCGTACTATGGTGCAAGTTGCTTGAAAGCCACCCACTAAGGGTTTACGAGGATGCATCGTGTTACCCGAGATCCAGAACGACGACGTCACAACTTTGAGATCAAAGCATAGGTCTACTTAATCTTGTTCAAAACAAGCAACTTTTTAGACATATAAAGAAGACCCACCAACACACCTCCATATTTCCAACAAAAGATCCCTTCTATGATGAAGTTCCCGAACATCCCCGAGTACATCGGTTCGCTTATATGCTTTACATACCCTTTTCACCACGAGAGGAGCAGGGCCCGGAATTGGCTTGGACACAGAACCCCCTCGATAGCATCGGGCAGATATATCGTACATCACATGATTCATTATCTAGGTGTCGAAATCATTAACAATTCTTTCGTCCGTAGCTACGACTAACATCTAAAAATCTTAGAAATGAAATCATGAGATTTCAGCAAAGATTGACGAATCGTTTTGATGAAGACAAGGGACCATTTCAATGAACTCTTACGGCATGCCAGCCATCATGGGTATTTCGATTGCATCAACTCGATACATTCTATAATGCCTTGAACTCGAATGATCAAGATTCATTGAATTCCGCCGCGGGTGGTAATTTTTTGGATAAAACCTCGAGAATGCCTAAAAAATCATCGAAGACAAATCAAAGTTCGCAATTCACGAAGCAAACCGGGTTGTTGCAATAGTGAGTACAAGCAGCTTCCACCCCGTATCTCTCCCGATGTCTCCGAACTCAAAGATATGGTCAAAGCATTGCTCCTTGATAAGAAAAATCAATCCCAAGCTCCCGCTCACCAAACTCCCGCGTCCGTAAAAGCGGTCGAGGAAAGTTGTGTGACTTGCGGTGGAGCTCATTCATATCAAAGTTGTCCCGCCACCGATGGCAATGTTTATCATGACAACATTCAAGCTTACGTTTCTCAAGCCGCCGCGGCTAATTTCAATCAAGGGAATACCAGTGCCCGACCTCCAATGGTTGCTAACCAAATTCGACCTCCCGGTTTTCCTCCTATGCAAAGCCATCAAAACAACCAAAATCGGGGGATAAATTTCAATCAAAATCGGGGGAACAATTTTAACCAAAATCGGGGTAATAATTTCAGTCAAGGACCAATTTATCAACCCCAGGTTAATCAACCCCCAGCTTATCAAGCTCCTGTTTACCAAGCTCCCGCTCCTCAGACACAAAGCGTGTCTAAGACCGATTTTGATAGCTACGTAAAGGCTAATGATGCGGTTATGAGGAATATGCAAAACCAAAATCAAGTTCTGCAAAACCAAGGTCAAAACCTGCAAGCTCAATTGAACAACTTGGCTACTTCAAATCAAAGGCTTGAAAGCATGCTAGGTAACTTTATCAAAATGAATACCGCTTCTACTTCCGGTTCTGGAACTCTTCCTGGTAACACTGTTACCAACCCAAAGGAAGATTTAAAAGGTATCACTACCCGAAGTGGTGTTACCATCCAAGGACCGAAAGCAGTTAATCATGACACCGAGGTGACAAAGGACACGATGCCTCCTGCTAATAACGGAAGCACCGAAGACGTCCAACCTCCTGTTGTTCAAATTCAGACTCGTAATCCAAATCCTGAGCCCAATGTTGCTCCTGTTGTTACTCCAGTTCCTAAAGCATCAATTCCATTTCCATCACGAAGAAATGATGAAAGGCGCAAGGAAAAAGCTAACGATCAAATCGAGAAATTTTATGAAATCTTTAGAGATTTAAGTTTCGAGATTAGCTTTACCGATGCCTTGATGCTCATGCCTAAATTTGCTTCAACTTTAAAAACTTTGATTGGAAACAAGGAAAAATTGAGCGAATTGGCAAGGACTCCTTTGAATGAGAACTGTTCAGCGGTCATCCTCAACAAGTTACCAAAGAAACTTGGAGACCCTGGCCGATTTCTGATTCCATGTGAATTTACGGGGATTACTACATGCAACGCATTGGCCGATCTTGGTGCGAGCATTAATCTCATGCCTTATTCTGTATGGAAAAGTCTATCTCTTCCTGAATTGACCCCAACTTGCATGACATTAGAACTAGCTGATCGTTCAATCACTGAACCAATCGGTATCGCTGAAGATGTCTTTATAAATGTGGGAAAATTTCAATTTCCAGCTGACTTCGTAGTTGTTGATTTTGAACCAGACCCCCGAGTCCCCTTAATTCTCGGGCGATGTTTCTTGAAAACAAGTCATGCTTTGATAGATGTTTATGAAGGCGAGATTACCCTTCGTGTTGGCAAAGAAGCCATCACATTCAACTTGGACCAAACTTCAAAATACACAGCTGATTACAACCATATGACGGTCAACAAAATCGACGTCATCGATATGGCTTGTGATGAGTATTCTCAAGAGGTCCTAGGATTTTCAAGTGTGGTCGCGAGTGGCAATCCCACTCCATATTTTGAGCCTATTGTTTCTACTGCTTCTCCAAATCTCACTCCTTTCGGGGACAGTGACTTTCTCTTAATGGAAGAAGCAGATTCGTTTCTTGCTCTAGAAGATGATCCAACTTCATCTGAAGTTGATCCAACTTATCAGGATCCTGAGGGGGACATCCTGATCTAGAAGCAATTTTGAACCGTGAACCACCCCCCCCTCCAATCAAGAACAATAATCTGCCTAGAAGTCAGGAAAGAACTCAAACACTGTGAAGCTAAAACTCGTTGAATCTTCCGTTGATGAACCTCCTGAGGTTGAACTCAAGAACTGGGGGCCACCACAATCCTTGAATACGCTATTTAGAAGGTGACGACAAGTTTGCCTTCATTAATTGCTAAAGACTTAAAAGATGAGGAAAAAGGCAGCTCTTCTTCAGTTCACAGTCCACAAGCGAGCCATCGCTTGGAACTCACGATATAAAGGTTGTTAACCCAGAATTTTGTACTCACAAAATTCTAATGGAAGGAGGACAACGAACCATCTGTGCAAAGTCAGAAGAAGGGTAAACCAAAAATCCACGACGTTAATCAATAAGGGAGGTTGAAAAACTCCTTGACGCCGGATTTGATTTACCCCATCACTGACAGCCCTTGGGTAAGCCCTGTACACGGTACCTAAGAAAGGAGGCATAACCGACATCACAAATGAAAGAAAGAAACTAATTTCTACACGATTGGTCACGGGATGGCAGAAGTATGTATTGATTACAGAAAGCTTAATGAAGGCACCCGAAAGGACCACTCCAAAGCCCTTCATAAGGACCAAATGCTCGAAAGACTAGCAGGAAACCAATACTACTGTTTTCTCGATGGCTTCTCGGGTTATTTTCAGATTCCCATTGACCCGAAGGATCAAGAGAAGACAACATTCACATGCCCATACGGAACATTTGCCTATCGCCGCATGCCTTTTGGGTTATGCAACGCACCCGGCACGTTCCAACGATGTATGATGGCAATCTTCCATGACATGATTGAAAAAACAATGGAAGTATTCATGGATGACTTCTCGGTTTTCGGAGATTCTTTCTCTACATGCCTATCCCATTTGGAAAAAATGTTAAAACGGTGTGAAGACACCAATTTGTCCCTAAATTGGGAGAAAAGCCATTTCATGGTAAAGGAAGGCATTGTTCTCGGACACAAAATTTCTAAGTCGGGACTTGAGGTTGATAGAGCTAAAGTTGAAGTCATAGCCAAGCTCCCTCACCCGACTACTGTGAAAGGTGTCCGTAGTTTCCTTGGGCACGCCGGTTTTTACCGACGATTCATTCAGGACTTCTCAAAAATTGCCCGTCCTATGACTCATTTGCTTGAAAAAGAGACTCCATTTTTCTTCTCTGAAGAGTGTATCGATTCCTTTAATACACTCAAAAGAAAATTGACTGAGGCTCCGATCTTAATTGCTCCCGACTGGAACTCTGCCTTTGAACTGATGTGCGATCAAGCGACTTCGCATGGGGCAGTCCCGCAAAGAAAAAAACAGCATTTACAACCTAATACACTATGCTATCCAGACTATGAACATAGGGCTTAAATCATTAACACTAACTACCGGAAAAAGGAATTACTTGCCGCGGTGTAAGCTTTAAGAAATTCCGGTCATATCTTGTTATGTCCAAAAAGCATAGTGTATACTGCCAGTTCGCAACAAGGATCTCTTTGCCAAAAAGGATGCTAAGGCCAATACTCATGCGGTGGATCATATTGCTCCAAAATTTGATATTGAAATTCGAGATAAAAAAGGAGCTGAGAATCTCGCCGCCGATCATCTGTCCAGACTTGAAAACCCTCATCAAGACAAACTCGAAAACAAAGAAATCAATGAAGCATTTCCTCTCGAAACACTTGGTTCAGTTGCTCTCAAGATCAAAGTACCCCATGGTTTTTCAAGATTTGCAACTACCATGCGGGGAAGATTCGTTATCAAGGGAATGACATCTCACAAAAAAATAAATTCTTCAAGTATGTCAAAACATTATTTCTGGATGATCCCTTCCTGTTTAAGATCTGTGCTGATCAGTGTGATAAGACATTGTGTTTTCTGGGCAGAAGCTTTAGACATTCTCAAAGCTCGCCACAGTGGACTACTGGGTGAACACTATGGGCCAATACACACAAGAAAGATCTCGATTCAGGATTCTATTGGCCCACAAATCTACAAGGATGCCCCATGACTTTGTCACCCTCTTGACATTTGACAACGTCAAGAAAAATTACGCACTTGATGAGATGCCACAAAACTCCATCCATTTGCGAAATCTTTGACATCGGGGCGATTGATTATGGGGCTGTTCCGTCTTCAAAAGAGGGAACAAGTACATACACGTGGCTGTTGACTTACTTGACAAAATGGTGAAGCAAAAGTGCTCCCCACCAATGATGCCACGAGTTGTTTGCAAATTTATAAAAACTTCTTTTTTTCCTCGATTTGGTGCCCCCCCAAAGTAAAAAAAAAAAAAAAAAAAGGAAAAACGAAAAGGAAATAAAAAAGGGAGGCAAAAAAAAAAAAAAAACAGAAAAAAGAAAAGGGAAAAAAAGAAAAAAAAAAAAAGAAATAAAGAAAAAAAAAAAGAAAAAATACAAGAAAGAGGCTATCATAAGTATCGAGCGAACAACACTTTTGCAATGACCTGTTTTACAAAGTATGCTTTAAGTATGGAGTCACTCATCGTCTCTCCACCGCGTATCACCCACAAACAAGTGGGCAAGTTGAGGTGTCAAATCGTGGTTTAAAGCGTATTCTTGAGAGAACCCGTGGGAGAAAATCGGCCTCCCTGTCGACAAACTAGATGATGCTTTATGGGCCTTCCGCACAGCTTACAAAATACCCATCGGATGCACTCCGTATAAGCTTGTGTATGGAAAGGCATGTCATCTACCGATCGAGTTAGAGCACAAAGCCTACTGGGCCCTCAAGCATACAAATTTTGATGTTCAAACTGCGGGTGATCACAGGAAAGTTCAACTGAATGAACTAAATGAACTTCGTGATCAGGCCTACGAAAACTCTTTAATCTATAAAGAGAAAACACATAGAGGATTTACCGATGCTAAGATTAAAAACCGTTTTAACGTTGGTGAACGTGTTCTCCTCTTCAACATCTAGACTGAAGATTTTCTCGGGCAAATTGAAATCCCGTTGTCCGGACATTCACCATTGATCAATATTTCCTTATGGCACCGTCGAGTTATCTCAAAACTCCGGGCCTAACTTTAAAGTGAATGGTCATCGTATAAAACACTACTTTGGAGGGGACATACCAACCGAGGTTGTCCCGGATCTCCAGACGTTCCCCATGGACCAATAAATTCGGGGGACGGGTCAAGCTGAGCGACCTTACACTAAGCGTCTTCATGGAGGCACCCCATGCTTATCAGTAGTAGTAATAAATAAGTGTTTTTGTGTGAGGAGGCTTACATTTTCCATTACCCGTGTCTTGTCCATGTTTTATTGTGCTTTGGTGTAATGTCCAGATTTCCCGGATTGTGAAGACTCTCATGGCGCGCATTAATCCACATGAGTTTCAGATCGCGAAGCATCCTCAGCTACATTTTAAGGAATCCGTTAATCCAAATCTAATCGACTAACGTTTTATCTTTTGGCACACTTCATAAACGGCCTTAGATTTACGTAGGAACCCTTTTGAAACATCGAGGACGATGTTTAGTTCTAGTATGGGGGGGGATCTTCGATTTGATTTTTGCCTGCAGCCGTTGTTATCACGCAATCCCGTTTTTACCACAAAATTTTTACAAAAATACCAAAAAAAAAATTAAAAAAAATAAAAATAAAATAAAATAAGTGTTTTGTCACAGTTTTGACTTTCCTAATGGGTAGAATGAGAATAATTTTTGACTCGATCGGGCGTGTTGAGACCTAGCTAGTTCCTCAACTTACCGCTTGTAGGCTAAGCTTTCACGAATGTCGATTGTGCTTCGATTATAATAAGGTGATAGAACAGAAGTGATAAGAGTTAAATATAAGTTTGTGTGCTGAGCAAGATTCCCTAAAACTTATATGCTTAACTTTGGCTTATCTCCCATTTAAGGCTTCTAATCCACCTACTCCGACGTGCTCAATTCAAATCACTAAGTCAATCAATGTTTTAGAAAAGCTTCAAATTTGTAACTTGATTCTTTAAAGCGAGATTTTTCTGTTCTTAGTAATTCGAAAGTTAAAATGCCAAAGAAGCATGAATGAAGTATGAATGCAAAAATGCATGAATATTGAAATTATGCCAATGAAGCATACATTTGATTATATGGAACAAGTAAAAGATGTGTCGTGATATCCCACTCCGCTAACCACGAGTGGGTGTTCAAACTAAGACATCATTACTATCTAGAGGAAAGGAGAAGTGAAATCACACCAGACTCTCGTCTAGGTTGATGGATCAACTCCGACACTTTTTTTTAATCCTTCGGCCATAATAGAAGAAGGTTGTAGATGTGATATCTCACTACTCTAGCACCGGGGTGTGGTTCTTCAAACTTAAAACATCGTACCGTTGGTTGATGATATCCTACTAGGTAGCGAGTCCTAGGTACGTGTTATCCAACTAAGCAACGCATATACCAAGCATTGAGAACTTATGATTAAAACGCAGAAGATGTTGCAAAAAGTTCTACAGTTAAAATTTCGTTCTTTAAAATCAAGTTACAAGGGCCTAATAAGTTTGTTGCTTTGAGTCCATATTCATATTGAATCACGACTCTGGAAATATTTGATCTATTGTGAGTTTGAAATGGGACACACATTTTAAATCATATATCCATTTGGAGCTAAAAGTTCACAAGTCATAAGTAAGAGTGCTTAGCATTTTAGACCTATAATGACAAATGATCACGTCAAATGCTTAGGTTTGGACAAGTGAACAAATCGGGACATGAATTTATCCGTCAGACATCTGTAGATTATCTATGTGTTTTCTCATTCTATGATCCCAGTGTTAATAAAATAAAGGAAGTCAAACAGGTAGTCAAGAAAAGAAAAAGGAAAATCCAAAAATATTAGGGAAAGTTTAGTGATAGATAAAAAATGTTAAACGGGAACTTGACGAAGTTTTGATTCTTTAGGTTTCCCTTGACGAACACTTAGCTACTTTTCAAAGTTATTAGTCGAGGGGGATTGAGATTCTTAGTTTTCGTAAGTGTTTACTTCATAACATTGCGTGAGGACACGGCAATACCTTAGTATGGGGGATTTTGGTATGTGTTTAATTACACATACCTTTTACCTTTAAAAACGAGCTAAAATAACCAAAAACGGACTTAAAATGCCAAATATATGCTTGTTTTGCTAATTGTATTGTGCAGGAACGGATAACTAAGAAAAGGACGAAAAACGAAGCCAAAACGACTAAACCGGACTCGGAATGGAAAAGCAGGAAAAAGACAAAGTCAAAGTCCAAGCCCAAGCCTGAAAAAGTCAACATATACAAAAATAAAAAAATAAAAAAAAAAAAAAAAAAAAAAAAAAAGTCAACCCCAAGTCAACCCCGAACTAAAATCCAAGAAAAGCAAGTTTAGGGACTAAACTTGTAAATCCCTAAACTTGTTTAAAGAGAAAAAAAAGAAGAAAAAGAAGAGAAGGGTGAAATCTGCCAATGTGGGAAAGTTTAACTACAAGGGGTGAAACTGCCAAGTCCCCTAAGTTATAACTATCAAGGACGTACGGTGCAAAGGGTCTTATAACCCTTGGGGGGTTGTTTTGCCAAATCCCAAAACCCTTTAACACACAAGGACCATGGGTGCAACACTCTCCATAACTTTGGAGGACCAAAAGTGGCAACTCCCATAAACCCTTTCCCTGTCACCCCTTACCTTTTTATAACTCAGTTTTCCCGCCCTTTTCAAATCCCAACCAACTCACGGGTCCTCTTCCTCTCTTTTACCCTGTAACCCCAATTCCCCCATGGACAAACCTTTCCCCCCTCCTCCACTATCTTTCCCACCAAAAGAGGAGCTTTGCCATGTTGGCAATCCATAAATCCACCAAAGTCATCAATGGTTCATATACTTCGGCTTGGGCATCAAGAAAAATGGAGGGCCAGGATTCACTTCTGTCTACACACTCACAACAAACACACTTGTGTTTGTGTGTCTACAAACAAGCACATCAGCATGAAGACAAAGATTCCAAGAAGAACCCTAGTCGTTTTTTACTATATAAAGCATTGTAAAGCCATTAAGGCAGAAGTAGTTTTAAGTGTAGTTTTAAATAGTTTTTAGTGTTTTAAGTTTGAGTTTTTCAGTTAAAAGTTTTTCATGTACTTGTACTCCATTTCTTTTAATGAAAATTAAGTTAAGTTAATTTTACACTTTGTGTTTCTAAGTTACTTGTTTTACTTTTTTTTCTATATCATATAATCTGTGTTATAAACATTTTTCACAAAACTTTAAGGAAAATTCACAAAAAGAGAAAAGTTACTGTGTGAGCAAGCATGGATGAATGAGCTATTGTGGAAGGCTTATTGGTTTCAGCTTAGTTTAAGCTTATTTATAAGCTGTGGG
>BQNB010176690.1:0-13036 GCA_026074375.1 Tanacetum coccineum
AGTGTGTGTTCTCAATGAGAGTCGACTAAAGAAAACGTGTGTGTGTGTACACGTTTGTATAGTTAGTAGTAGACGTCTGGCTAGAGTTTAGCCTCAAGGATCTTTGATCCCTGTTACTAGTTAGAGTAACCGATCTATTCTGATCAAATAGTATTTGGGGCTATGTTGATTAATAAAAAAAATACTTGGCCTTCATGACTGCACCAAGCTCTAGCGGTACCAATGATGCTAACACTGCTTCTTCACAAGTTAGTGCTGCTAGCCCTAGTGTTAATACTGCCAGTCCATAAGTTTGCACTGCAAGTGTCAGTGATAATACTGTGTATGCTTTCATGGTTGAAAATCCAAATGGTTCTAATGTCCTACATCATGAGTTAGAGCAAATTCATGAAGATGATTTAGAAGCCATGGATCTGAAGTGGCAACTCTCTTTGCTAAGTGGTATATGCTTAATTACACATACCATTTTTCATTTAAAACGGACTTAAATGACTAAAAACGTACCAAAAATACATTGTGTTTGTATGTTTTGCATTTGAATTGTGCAGGAAACAGATATTCAAGAAAAGGACGAAAAACAAAGCCAAAAATGACCAAACCAAGCACGGGATGGAAAAGACAAAGTCAAATCGAAGCCAAAGTCAGTCAAAGTCAGAAAGTCAACCCAGACAAAGTCAAAAGTCAACCAAGTGAAGAAAATACAACTTGAGGGACTAAAATTGCCAAACCTCAAGTTGTATTACAAGAATAACAAGACAAGGACTAAAATTGGAAATTGGGGGAAGTATAACTTGAGGGGCCAAAGCTGCCAACTTATCCAAAGCCATTTTTTCCCGCCCAACTAAACCCAGATACAACTCACGGGTGTCTTCCCACCCTTTTACCCTGCAACCTCTACAACCCCTTGGATAAGACATTTCCCCATCTCTCTACTATATCCTCGCCTAGCTTTATAATTGCCATGTTGGCAATCCTTCACCACTTTCCAAGCTTTTCGATGGCTGTGATTGACTAAAAAGAAGCACAAGTAGATTGATATGGATGAGATTAATTTTATAAGTCCCTCACACAACAAAAAACGCCTAGTGAAGATCTACAAAAAGGAAGCACAGTTGTTAGACCCAAGAATGAAGACTTCGGCTATATAATAAAGCCTTTTGTACAGCCTTTTAAGGCAGTTTTTATTAATACAAATCTTAGCTTATCTTAGTTTTTTTGTAATTTTTTATTAAAATCATTTTAGCATTTTATCCAGTTTATTTTACTGCCTTGTACTCTTTTTACGAATTAATGAAAGTTTGAAGTTTATGAGTTAAAAAGTCAAGTTTTTTTAAAATTCAACTACTTAAGTGTTTGATTTGTAAATGTGTTAAGAAGCTCTCACTCAAGCTTATTTATAAGCTGTTTTCATTAAGTAAACTAAAAAGGGTTAATTTGTTATAGTATAAGTAAAAAAAGCTCACCTCAAAATATACCCACAGTTATGGATGATTTAAAAAAAAGCCAGTTTGGTATGGGCTTATGGACTCTCACTAGCTTGTTTCATACAAGCTAAAGCTTGTAGACTCTTTGTTTAACCCTGTTTTGAGCAAAGGAGTTGTAAGTTTTTATTTTTCTTATTTTTTTTCTTTACTGTAGAACTGCTTATAGTGCTTATTTGTTACCTATGTTTACTTATTTATGCTTTATCATGATGTTTAGTGCTTATCTTGCTTAGTTGTTAGTTAAAAAAATAGTTTGTGTCACTTTCTTAGTTAGTGTTGGCAGTATGTTTAGTTAATACTGTTAGATTGATTTAGCTTATTTAAGTGCTTATTATTGATTAAAACTTGCTTATAAGTGCCTTATTTTGTTATTAGGGTCAAATCAGCTTGAATTAAGAAGTAAAAAATAATTTTTGAAAATTTTAAGGGGTATTTTCAACTAGCAGTTATACACCTTATAGTAGTTATTTCGCTAGTTTCTTTTATGATTTTCAAATTGCATAGTTGTCCTAATCAAACTTTTAGAGTACTAACTTTAGTTCAGTACTGGTAGTTTAATACTGTTAGTACTGTTAGTTCATTTTAGCTTATCAGCTTATTATTTCTGCTTATTTAAGACTTCCTTAGCTTTTTAGAGTAGATTAAGCCATTTTCGTTTACTGTCTTTAGGAGTAAGCTTATTTAAGTCTATTCGCCTTTTCAAAGCAATTTTTACTCGTTTATCCAGTTGTATCTTTTTGCTGATTTGCCATGTTTAGTTTATCCTAGTTGCGTAATTCTTATGCATGAGTGCTTATTAGGGGTAGTTAAATATCTGTTTTAGCTTATTTGCTTATTTCTTGTTTCCTTGTGTTTTGTTAAAGCTAGCAGTACTAACTCTAAGCTAGCAGTACTAACTCAAAGCTAGCAGTACTAACTCAAAGCTAGCAGTACTAACTCTAAGTTAGTACTGTTAGTTAAAACTGTTAGTACTGTTGTTAGTACTGCTGAGTTTCTCCTGCTTAACTTAGTTTAATTGCTTGTGATGAATTTGCCTTTATTTAGAGTTAGTCTTAGCTTATTTGGTTTGTCTTAAGCTATTTGAGGCTTATTTGTGTGATTGATATAAAAGTTTTTAGTGTTTTTACCATTCCTAACCTTTATGCCTGCTCTAGCTTATTTTCCTTGCTTATCTTTTTGTGCATTTGCTAATTAGGTTTAGTGCCCAATCATATCCTTGTCATATTCAAACATCGATTATCATTTCGTCATTCGATTTTCCATTTCAGCCTAGTTGGGACATAACGACCGGGAAATACACTCTTTTACCTACTTCCCGGTTCATTGATTTGTAGATACCCCCCCCCCCCCCCCCCCATTGATCCTTGTTTATATATTTATATTTATTTTTATATAAAATGGAGTAAGATACTTCGCGAGTCAATACACATTAGTATTATTTTATGGTTGTTTCTTCCCTCATTGTCCCTCTTAATTCAAAACAATCTAATCTGGGAACTTGTCACATTTCTTCATGTAGGATAAAATGCCAATGCACAATTTAATTGTATATTTGTAGATGTATGTCTTGTGAGAATTTAATTTGGTCGAACCCTTATTCAAACTTTTATTATGTGTTAAAGTTTTATAGAATCATGCTCTATATTAAGATTGAAAAACACATGCGCAGGTATGAAACACACAAGGAGGATCCGACAAACAGTGTTGGAAAAGCATGGGGCAAACACGGTACATCTTCGGCGCATTGGCCAAACCCACCTTATCGCCCATATCTACTTTACTTAATTGCCATCCTGAACGATTAGGAGAAGCGTTTTTCGCAAAGCCACCCTCCGCATTGCTATTGTCAACTCGAAGCAGAGATGGAAAGTTCTACATATAAGCAATGCATAGTGTTTAGCTAATAAGGCATATAAGCCCGACCCACTTGTTTAGGCCCGTTTAGTTTCTAGGGTTAGGTTAGTTTGTCTTATAAATACTCTTGTATTCTCTTTGTTTTATAATCAATTCAATAATACTTTGCATTATATCTTTAGTTTCTACATGGTATCAAGAGCTAGGTCAAAGATAAAGAAAAAGAAATAAAAAAAGGGTGTTGATGGTTGGGTTTGGTTCGTTTGGTGTCATTCTCTACTTGAATAAAAGAAAATATGTTTGCATATTGTTCTATATTGGTTTAGTGATTTGGAGCACTTATTTATTCGTTTTGTTCGAACAATTAGGTACTACTTTGATTGATTGTGTTTAGTATTAGCATTGGCATTGGTATTGGTATTGCTATCGGCGTCGACATTGGCATTGGTATTGGTATTGGTAGTGTTTGTTAGTAAATTAGGTTTTGCATCGGCATTGGCATTGGCATCGGCATCGGCATTGGCATCGGCTTACGCGTCTGCTTTACAGATTGCAGATGTGTTTGGTTGCATGGTTACACGTCCGCTTTACAGATTGCATATGTGTTTTGGTTCTCGTTATGGTTTGTATGCACATGTTTGGATTGCTTCGGATTGAGACTTCGTCTAGCACCGTGTCATTGAACTCAGCGACGCCCGCTCTGTGTTTGTTTTCAGTTTTTGTTTTATTTTAGTTTGTCAAACTCTAATGTTCACTGCGCGAACTTGTGAGTTTGAGGGGGGATGTTAGCTAATAGCGCATATAGGCCCGACCCACTTGTTTAGGCCCGTTTAGTTATTAGGGTTAGGTTAGTTTTGTCTTATAAAAATTTTTGTATTCTCTTTGTTTTATAATCAATTCAATCAAGCTTTGCATTGTATCTTTAGTTTTTACAAATAGATCAGTGGGGCCTTCGGCGTAAGGGTGGATGGAGGAAAAGAAAATTGAGGTCAGTTGAAGGGACGAAGGTGAAAAGCCATCAGGGAAAGAAGAAGTAAAAGTGGTAAAGAAAACCGTGGGCATAAAACGAAAAACCGAACCATATGCTGGAGAACACCCATATGTGATATGTACGCTGGTTCTTATCTTAAGGGGATAAGTTAAAAAGGTAAGTAGGGTCATATATCATTTTGTTTGTTTATTCACTGGGGCTGGTACCAGAAAATTTATAAGCTTGGGGGGCAAAATTATTATGAATGAATATACATAAGGTGCGGGTCTTCGAATGAATTTTTTTTGTTCGGGTTAAACCGTAAATTTGAACAAAGAGGGTTTTAGTTTGCACTAAATTTGATCTTAGTGTCATATCCATTTCCATGCAAATACCAAATACGATTTCTTAAATTCATAAGCATGTAAGCATAGCAATATCACTCACAAATTTTAAAGACCTTTTCGATGTTTACGTGTTTCTTTAGTACAAGTTCACTAAAACACTTTGTATATATGGTTATTATGCAATAAAATAAACTTAAAAAATCACCATTAAGTAAAACAAACGAATGAGCAAAAACAAAAGTATTTAATAACACAAAAAATGCATCACGCAAGAATCGAACAAAGGTCAATGAGAAAGGTAAAAGGCTGCATAACCACTAGGAAAACATTAGACATTTTCTTTTACAACTAAGAACTATTTCATTTTTATTACGTACTTAGATGCAAATATTAATGTCATATTCACAAATTACACTACTCGGAAAAAAGTTTGTGAGGGCAGCTGCCCACACTGCCCCCCATGTAAGACCGCCACTGTTTATTCATATTAATTAAATTTATAAAATTGGATTTATTGTTCAAATTTTCTATTTTCTACCCTGCATTTTGCAAGAGTGTAAACATAAATAAATATATACTTTTTTCCATATAAAATTATTTTTTCTACATACATAAGATTTTAAAATTTTCTTGTGTTTATAGTTAAATATACCCCACCGTAATTATTTCGATAGAAAAAATAACAAAAGCTTATCTTGGGACTCATAAATGATCGGTCGGTGATGTAAAAGGGTATCACCTTGTCACTTTAAAAACATAATCTCATTACATGAACTATTGAAAACAACAAAAACAGCATGAGATGGCAAGACGGGCACTAAAATTATTAGTACAATGAATGGAAAGAAGAGCAATCATGTCGACAAACAAATCGTGCTATTTTGTTCTTAGAATAATTAGCGCTAAAGGTGACTAACCACTCGTAATAGGCGTCATGAGTAATAGGTGGCACTTCGATATTGGTAAAGTTGGCATTGCGGGTCATTGACACCCGATCATCCATTATTAATCTCATATGATGGACAAATAATGTGGGTCACAATGTTACATGGAGTCATGGACACTCCTTTAATCCTCTTAAGCCATGATTTAAAAAAAAAAAAAAAAAAAAAAAAATAAAGATACATCTTGTACACTTAGTTCATTAATTATTAGGGTATGAACATAAGATACGGGGATTTTTTCTTAGTTTAGCACAAACAAGTTGTAATTTATGTTGTTTCTCTCAATGTTGGGTTCAAACCTAAATCAATCTAGATTTTTTCAAAGGAGTTACAAATGGGACGGAGTTCTTTTGTCCCACGCAAAAGCGCACATATGTTAGCCTTAATTTGTTATGATTCAAAATTAGAAAATAGAAGAGATTTGAAACCATTGGATGAACTTCATCAATGGCTAAAAATAAATCGGCATGGTAAATCTTGTGACATTAACAATCATCTTCTACTTTAATACTAGGTAATGCTTAAGGGTAAAACTGTAAAATTAGTCTATCTCCTTATATTTCTCTCGTTCTGAACATCCCTTTCGTTTTTTGATTTATCCGCACGAGTGTAGTCAGATGCATGCTTTGATTTAGTAAATTATGTGAAGTTAGATGCATGTGTTTATTAAGATGTACGTATAATTAGATACAGCTAGTGCATATAAGTTGGATTGGATGAAAGTGATTTTATAATTTTTATTTAGATGCAACAATGGGTGTATTATATATGCTGGTTTAATTTAATGAATACTTTAATAGGCATAGTGTCTAAGATGCAGGAGTTTCTTAAAGTTTCTCTACAAATTATTTGATGCATTGCATTGATGATTTTACCTTTTGCGTTTTGGTAGATTGCATATATGGGCAAAATGACTACAAGTTCAAATTTAAAAGTCATTTCTAAATTAACGGGATATCAGACTTTTTTTTTTGCATAAAACGGCGCCAACTTATATTTTTGTCAAATTTGGGTATTTTTCGTTAAATATTTACCGATCATCCGTTAAGTTTTACGTTTCAAGTCCACCGGCACTACCAACACCAATCATCTTCGCCACCACCAAGCTCCCTCACCACCATCACTACCAAGAACCGCATCCATCACCAACCTACCAACCTACCGTCGTTAAATTTACCATCCGTCATCACTAAAAATTGACCTAACACAAATCCGTAGATTCTTTTAATTCAAATTCCATTTTTATTGTGTATGCATTTTCTTAAAATGACAATACAAAAGGCAAGTTGGGAGCTTTTTTAGATCTGAAAAGAGATAAAAATTCAAAATACATACCTTCTATACACAATAATAAATATCATATCGAGGGATTTTTAAATGTTAACCTTATAATGACTTTAATTTTCGTTTCATAGATTCGCTAGGTACCTTATATACTTGATTGATAAATGTTATCATATTGTGGAATATGAGACATGATAATCAGTGAACCTGTAAATGATTAAAGATGCATATTAAATTTTGAATTTGGTATATGGGTAAAAAAACCAATTAAGATGCATTGTTGAATTTTGAATTCGATAAATGACTCAAACTATGAATGTTAAGATGTTGTCCACAAAATAATCAATTTTGGAACTTGATTGATCTTTAACTAAACGGTTAGACTGTGAAGTTAAAATGAGTTTCTTCAAAGAGAAAAAAACATTGTGGTTTGTGCTTCTTGGTTTTAAACTTCATAAGGGACATTGTGTTTACACATTTTTAATGCATGCATTATGATAGGATTTTTAATCATACGCAAGCAATTGTTTTTTATTAAATATTTTTTTCTATGCGCATTAATTATATAAAGATGGTAGATTGTCATACTAGTGTTCATATTGATGAAATATGACAAAACTCTTCCTTGAATGATTACTATTGCGAGGACGGTTAATTAGTAATTCGAAAGGAGTTTATGATTCTTAATAATCTTTATAAAGTGTTGTATCAAACGGGAAAGAATCCAAGATTGGATCATGTGCAAGCATTAGGAAAAGAATTATTAAGTTTATTATTAAATAAATCACGTAGTTGAATTTAATTTTTTATATCTAATTCAGATAAATCATGAGTATTCCTAACATGCTCAGGGGTGTTTTATGTTCAGATTTTCTTCACCTGAAGATTTATGAAATAAATGAACAACCTTAAAATATATGTTATTGCTATAAACATATGCGGTATATAAATCTAACACAATTTGACATACTATTTAGAAAGTCTAAATGGATAGACATCTTTTGATAAGATAGATCATGAATGAAATTTTAAGTTAGACTAAATGATTCATTTTGTATATTATATTGTGTAGAGGAATAGTTGTATCATGCATGAATGCAAGATGATTTGATAACATTAGTATTTAATCGAAAGTTATTAGATAATCATTGAATTGGATATTTTAATAGAATATGTTTGGATTTGAGAAATCATTCATAGATTATGGATTTGTCCATAGTAATGAAAAATCTAAGGATATATATTGTGATAATTTATTATGCAATTAGAGTAAACCAAAGAACTTGGAGTTCATGACGTGACAAACATTATTAAGAGAATATCCATTGTTTACGGATTTTAAAAGCATGAGGTTGTTTGTGTACACGGATACTATATCAAATTGAGATGACACTCAATACTAGTCATGGTATGATTTCATTTTTATGATGACCATGTGAACTAGTTCTGCTCAACTGAGAGCATAGTTGCATTATACATTAAAGAATAAGAATACTTTACACTTTTGGAAGCTGCAAAAGATGATTGTTGTCAATAGTTGATGTCACACACCTTATGAGATATAGTGTGTTAATATTGAGATATTTGTATAAACAAACAATCATCATAAATATTCAAGAACTTCATTAATTGAATTCTTGAAATAAGTATTCTTAAAATTTTAAAAGATCAAAGCTAGTTGAAATTAATGAAATCTATGCCTTGTGAGCAAGTACGATCGTCGTATCTTGAGGCATGATTTGTCAACTAGAATTATCATGCATTTGATTTATTTAGTATTTGGATAAGGGATGTTTAGACAATTTTATTAATGATAATGATATGTGGTATGTGGTTATATTTAATATAAATTGTGTTCTATATTTACATGTTTAATCCATGAATAATATTTATTATTCTAAATTAGTCCGTTTTCGATTAACAATATGGGAATATTGTTAAAATAAGACAAATCTGAGTGATTGGTGATATCTTGGATATTAAATGATGTGTCCGCCAAACTCACATGATATTCATAAGATGAATATTGGACTTCCCCAACTAACAAGATCATCACTTTATGGATCGGCGTCATCAAGTGAATCTTGTAAGTGATTTTGATTTACTAAATCCTTAGACTTGAGATGCAAGTAGGTCTTGCATGTGTGGATAATCCTTCTTGATGTAGTTTAAGTTATCCTGAATAAGGTAGCTAATAAGGACTATTTTTAGAAGTGATTTTGAAGTATATGACTTGAAACTTGTAGTCAATAAAGAATTTGTTCCTTCAATAGTTGAAGAATGATACCATTGGACCCCTCGTAGGGTTAATCAGATGTATGTGTAGACGCACCCAAAAACTCAGGTAGATATGTCTCAGTAATTTTTGGTAATCTAGATTAATCATATATATGAGAAACAAAATCGTTAATTAATGGAATGACTAATGATCCATATCTATTTTTAACACGGTATCGGAAACAAAAGGGATAGTAAATACTTAAATCATTTAACTGTGACTTTATGGAAATACACTTAGGTATTCGTGGGAGCATTGGCATATTGCTAGACGCTTACCAATGTTATTATATTATTTGAGACATGTCCAAGTGGGAGCTGTTGGGATATGTACATATATTAAATAATATATGTCTGGGAAATTACTATGATACAATGTAAACGATAAACTCGTCAATGTGTTAGTCGGTTATCTTTTTTTAGGTAAAAGGTCTCCGGTAAATTTATTACTTCAAAAAATAGCTAAGTACAATGAATGTGGGTGAATCTCACATGTCAGCCCAAAACTAGGCGAAAGAAAATACACCAACTGTGCTTCAAACCAACATATCATAAGAATGACATGCCACACTTATAAGACATACTACAAATGCTATCTAAGCTGATCACGAAGATTAATATCAAAATCATTAGCAAACTTCATTTGAGCATCAGTCAAACTAGGATCATCAAAGTCATCATCATCGTACGGGTCGTCACCATGATTTTTCTTTCATTGTTCATACAAGCTTTTATTTCCCCCGCCACTACCACTTTTAGAAGCTTTATGAACATTGATGCCCGTAGAAGCCATATAAGTGGTGGTTTCATCGTATACCTCTTCCACTTCGTTATCATTATCCTCATTAACCAGATCATCAACCTTTTTAGAAACCACATTAGAAGAACTAGGAAGCGTTAATTTAGAAGGTTTTAATGGTTTCCCATCATCATCCAGTAACACAAGCATCCCCTCAATCATCTAACTTTCCAGTTCATTAATCCTTGTAACCAAAGGTGTATTACTTGGACTACCAGATGCCGAACCAGCCACATCTTGAACAACTTTCTTACCTGAATTTGACGACCCCCCATTTGATCCAAGCTCGTCACCTTCCTGAATTGTATTAAGCGCATCAAAAGGGTTATTAGAACACGTCTCTTTTCTAGACACTTCATAATTCTTTTTCATACCACCTAAACTAGCACTATTCTTTTTAGAGACTTTTTGCCAAATTGGTTTCTAAGGCTTAAACTGAACCTTAGAACCCACATTCGTATCATGAGAAGAAGAAGCATGTTGGAAATTTAACCTAAATGGAAACCGAATTGAGATCTTTCTTAAGTAAATTAGCATTTGGCTTTCATTTCTTCAGGATGATAGGTGCAGACCGGATAAACCATGGACCATTCTCCAATACCCCATTCATACCCTCAATTGAAGCAAACTTGAAGAAAAAGAATCACTTTGTTCATCATTACAAGAACTAAACCAAACTTCTTTCAAGCATTCTTAACGTAGTTCTTACCAACCAGGAATGCTATTCTTTTACCCACGAAATAATCATACAAGCTAAAACCAAATCTCGAATGAACATCCAAAATAGACGCCTTAGAAATTTTAACTTCAGCTTTTGCATTAATAGGTTTATCTAAGTCCAAAGATCTAAAATTTACCTTACACGTAACAGCCTCACTTGTAACCAAACTTGCAAAAGATTTTGGAATAGTGCTCACGGGCTTATCCACCCCTTCCACAATCTTTGGATCCATAAAACCATCCTGTTTATCCGCGTCATCAGCACCATGGTACAAATGACTATCCATATGATCAAGAGTAGTCTTGCTATCTGATTTGTTTTGCCGACCAAGTGCATGAGAAAAACATGGGAACTGATTCATACTCACATCATTGCCAGGAATCACCAAGTTCCTTGAATCCACCCCCATCACATCAGAATTTGAGACATAGGTCTCCTTCGTCTTGTCCTTTTTCCTTCCACCCTCTCTCCCTCCTGAGCCCATGAAACTACTTTTCATGTTAAGACCATACGAAACCTCGCTACCAAACCAGCAAAACCCAATCAACAAACTTCACCACACAAAACCCGAAACCACTAGATATTGAAAATGGCAAATAAGAAGAAAAAAAACCCTAAACCAAATTAGGGTGTTAAACACTCAATCCCAAGTCCAAACAGTACCACTTCAATCAGATCAGTAAGATTTAACCAAGTAGAAAACAATTAGTGGATGAACAAAAAACGATCAGAAGATGTATACGAACCAAACCTTGATCAGTGAACCCTAAATCCAAAAAACTACCCTTAAACAATATAGGATCAAAAAGGGATACCGATGATCAAAGATTGAATAAGAATTAGTAATCGAATAGGGTATTGAAGAAGAAGATTAGATCGTATTTATTTTAGGGTTTTGATCACCAAAAGTCGCCACAGGGGAGAGGGGGACTTTTTATGAAGTTAAGGTAACCTCTATGTATTGTATTTGATATACAGAATGATCTAACATTGAGAAGTCGTAATTATACTAAAACATTAGTGACGTTCTATAACTGAGAACCAAAATTTGTTAGTTGGTTATCTATATAAGTGTATATTGACTAAGACCTTCTCCAGCTTCATTAAATATATTTCACGAACACTCACCAAACCTCAGCTCATGAATCACACAAGTGCTTCGATTACTTATAAATAGCACTTCATACATACTTTAATCCAAATATCCTACTATACGCCCATTATATTTGTCATAAAATAATGAAAAATATGGTGGCAATGTCGAATGTTGTGAAGGAGTCGGAATATGGAAAAATACTGCTCTCTGATGTGCTGATTACAAGGAACAGGAACCTCTTATGGGGACGTAAATGGAGGACCATGGATGTGGAAATGATGTTTTTGATTTTAGCAATTCATTCACTAGCACTTTTTGCACCATTTACGTTAACATGGGGTGCTTTTTGGTCTGCATTTTGGACCTATGTGTTTTATGGGATATTTGGTGTAACTCTCTCATATCACCGCAATCTAGCACACCGCAGTCTCAAGCTGCCCAAGTGGCTCGAGTATTTCTTTGCTTATCTTGGAGTCCTATCTTTCCAGGTTTGATTTTCTTTGTTTCATGCATGTTCTCCAACAATTCTGCTAATTATACAAATTTTTTAGGTACTTATAAAAGTACATATTATTATGAAAATGCTAGTATTATCTACCTTCCTATCTACTGTCTTTCCCCAATTTTTTGAGTGTCGTGGCTATGTTAATTATTAAATTATATGTCGATTCAATCCCTTCGGTGATGACGACAAACTTTACATATACATAGAGGGATCCTATATTTTGGGTGGGCATTCATAGATATCACCATCAATACGTCGAATCTGAGAAAGATCCACACTCTCCCACCTTCGGTTTCTGGTTTAGTCACATGGGTTGGCTCTTTGATAGTGGTTACATTATTGAAAAGGTACAATGTATATATTTGTATTCAAAACCGAAAGTTTCTTTTGGCTGATTTTTCTTGTTTAAGTTGATTATATCAATTCTTTGCAGTATCAAGAACATAATAATGTTGAGGATTTAAAGATTCAAGTGTTCTATAGGTTCATTTGAAGAACTTATGTATGGCATAGATTCGTATTTGCAGCCCTTGTATATGCTCTTGGTGGATTTTCGTATTTCGTATGGACTGTTGTAAGAATTTGTTAATCACTATATGCAAGTTAATATCTAAAATGTACGAGTACACTATGTTGAACTTATTGAAATGTCTACGCATGCATGTGTAGGGTGTTGCTACTGTTAGTTTATGGATGATAAATTAATAGATGTGTGTTAGGATCGAACTCAAGATCACGGGATTGCACTCACTACG
>BQNB010176691.1:0-10626 GCA_026074375.1 Tanacetum coccineum
TTGGCCTGTTTCGTAACGTGAAGGCCACGCCTCGCGCTATAGCGCCGCTATAGCGCGCTACGGCGCCGCTATTTAGAACCCTGATTAAAATGTCATATATATCTAAATCAAAAGTTTTAAATGCATAATATACAATATATTTGAAGCATATTTTGAATAAAAATGACATTATAGTGTTTAAGTTAGGTAAATATAGAATTGACTTTTTTTAACATGGTGTTTAAGTGTTTTATCACCAACTAAAGCACGAGGCTTAAACTTATGACAAAAATTTTTATATGGACACTTTATGACAGTGGTTTACCAAAAGAGATGGAGCACAAAAAATTTACCAACATAAACGTTTGCTTAACTAACCTAAGGAGCACTTTAAACGACAAAGTGCTCCTTTCTTTTTTTTGTGCGCCTCACATAAAAACAAAGAATTTTAAAACCAAATCTTTAGAAGCATTATAAAAGACCAAGTGCTCTCGGCTTCTCTTGTGCGCCTCACATAAAGACAACCAAAGAGCACTTTACGATCAAGTGCTCCCTCCTTTCTAGTGCGCCTCACTAATCAAGTGAACCTTCCTTTCGAGTGCGCCTCACTAATCAAGTGCTCCCTCCTTTCGAGTGCGCCTCACATAAAGACAAACGCGAGCACTCTAAACCAAAAATCAAACGCTTGAGTTTTTTTATATAAATTGTAGAGGAGCACTCTAAACAACCAAGTGCTCCCCCTTATGTTGTGCGCCTCACTCAAAAACAAAAAAAGTAGAAAAACCAATAACCCAAGCATACCTTAGTAACCCAAGCGCCCCTCCCCCTTTTGTTGATTGTTGGCTTGTATGTTTGACAAAACTAAGACATGTTGATTTATTGCTTGCTGTTGTTGGCTAATTTAAAACATAATAAATGTGAAGAGTTAGTTTTTAAAAAAGTATGAGTTAATTACATGGTTCGTCCCTGTGGTTTAGGCCAAATCCCTGATTTCGTTCTTTTTTTTTTCTTGCATGAATCGTTCCTATCTCGAAACTATGTAACACCGTTCGTCCCTATCTCAAGAGATAGGGACGAATAGTGTTACATAGTTAATTACTTGGTTCGTCCTAACTCTCTCTTTGAGATAGGGACAACGGAGGTTACATAGTTTCGAGATAGGGACGATTCATGCAAGAAAAAAGAAATAGGGACGAGATCAGGGTTTTGGCCTAAACCACATGGACGAACCATGTAATTAACTCAAAAAGTATTAAGTGGAAATATTAAATAAGAGTAAATGAGTAGATAGTAAAACAAGTAAATGTTATACTTTTAAAAATAATAAGGGTAAAGAAGTATTAAAACAAATGTGGTGTATCTTTTCTATCTTATTGTTGCATTAATGATATCTATTTTTTATCACTTGTACTTCTTTCGTCTCAAAATTATTGTTCATAGACAAAAAACACACAGTTTAAGAAAAGTGCATTTATTACTGTTTTCTTTTTATTACTTTTTAACAGAATAACAGTTTTATCCTTATCTAATTAATTTAAACTTATTTAATGTTTGTAATAATAACATTAAGTGAGGGTAATATGGTAAACTTAAACTAAATTCGTTATCTATTTTAAGAAGTGGACAATTATTTTGGGGCAACCCAAAATAGAATAGTGGACAATAATTTTGAGACGGATGTAGTATCACTTTTTTTATTTACAAGAATAAGAACAGCGTCAATAAATGCATTCTCTTAATTTTGTGGCGAGAATGAAAGTCTACAAATAAATGCATTCTCTTGATTTATGGCGAGAGGGAAAGTCAGGCGAGAGACTCGTTTTAGGGTGCGCCTGACGAGAGGGAGAGGCAAGGCGAGAAGCAAAGTGAGGCGTGCATGATTTGAAAGTGCCCCTGATATGTTTTTGTAAACAATGACATTTTTTGTTCATTCTCGTAAAAATACTTATGCTATAGTTCACTTAGGTAATTTGTTTTAAACTTATTACCTCTACACAAATTGAAACCGGATAATAAATTGTTTGAGACAGTGGCGTGATCGACCACTTCATGTTTGTCTGGTGTACTTAATTTGGAGGGTTTTTATAACTTGTGCCATAAGGGCACAAGATAAAAAGGTATAAAAATACAAAAAAAAATACACATGGTTTCAAAGAAAGGTACAAACCAACACAGAGACAGTAGAAATAATACGAAATTTGGAGTGACCCCCTGAGTATTTTTTTTTTTACTATTCTTGTAAGTCCAATGTCTACATATCTATAGCGCCCTTGTAAAAAACCCAAAATTGATATGAAATTTACTAAAAGAAAATTTTAATTCGTATGATGTGTAGTTGAATTATGTTCGTCTTGTCACAAGTGTGTGGTCCAGGTCGTACTATAAGCATCGAATGACCAACATCGTTACCATCTTCCACATGTACTTTTGGACCTACATTTCACATTATTCAAGCGTTTGGAGGTGTCACGTTATAATATTTTTTTTTTCCGTAATAGCGTGCATTAGATTGCATCGTTGGGGCTCGATATAACGTCGATTTATCCGACGTATTAGATATATATGCAACGAATAATGGCTAAGTCTACAACACGTTGTTTTTAGAGAGGTCAATTTCATGTTTAAATTTTTTGAATGTATATTGTTTGGCATTAAGAATTAAAGATTTTGAATTTTAATTAGATAAATCTGGCAAATATCTCTCTGTGGTTTTTCCAAATTTTGCAGATTTGCTTCCCCAACTTCACGAAAGTGCAAGAGGTCGTCTACCGAAAGAACTTGTGTCGCATTCATGCTCCTTGGCAGGGAGCACAAGTGCAATGGAAGTTTCAATTCCCATTGCATTCGTGCTCCCTGACAGGGAGCACGAGTGCAATGAAAGTTTCAAACTGTGGTGATTTCACCTGCACGTTTCGAAATTAGGGGAGTAAATCTGCAATTTTTGCAAACCACAGGGAGCATATTTGCACTTTTCTCTTGTATTTACAAGTTGTTAATGAAAGAACTTGATACGAACCTATTTCATATTAGTTTCGTATCGGTTTTTTAGTCCATGTGTAAAACTAATTCAAAAAGATAGCTTGTGAGAGGAGGGGACACCGAGACTTATAAATCATAAACCAATCTCATACTTGGTCAATGTGTGATCGTAACAATACCTCACGCTTTGAAGAACAACGTCCTAGTTGGTCACGGTTGACACCATCTTTTTAGGTCTAAGTCACCACTCCATAGGCCACCACTCTAAGCACGTTGGTCATGGCTATGTCGGCACCCCTCTTTTTGGGTCCACACCACCACTCTGAGTGTTGGAACTTCGGTAAGGCTAACTCTGATACTAATTGATACAAACCTATCCCATACTAGGCTCGTACCGATTCACAAGTTCAAGTGTAGAAACTTGTAATTAAGAGTAGGGGACGCTTAGACTTATAAATCAACAAATAATCTTATATTTGACCGATGTGAGATAATAATAGCTTTTAAGTTTAACTTTTTATGATTGTATATTGTATCTATATTTCCACTTTGTAGTTACAACTTTAATTTGTTACCTAATGTTTTATTAAAACAAAATGCTACTACAACAACTGATAACTTGCAGCTAAAACAAAAAGCTAACAACTTGCAGTAAACATAATCAAGTATTGAATATGATAAAGAAATTTGTGAAAGCGTCTATTTTCTTATTACAAGAATTTATTTATTTATTTAAACGAAATTTTGAATAAGGGGTGCTTGAGATTTGGTTATTGATCGATTATGATTTGTTGTATGGGACAATGTGAGATTTTATAGATTTACCATTTCAGTAACATCTATGATAACCACATCCATTTATATTTATACCATTTCAGTTTGTAGATTAAACATTATCCAGTCCTATACACAAGCATATGACAAGTGACGGATCCAAGATATGTGATCACGTGTGACAAATTTTTTGGCTCACTTTGTGACTAGATTCTGAAATTTGAAATGCTAGATTTTCCAGTCTATTAAGGCTGTGTTTGACAACAAGCTTTTTAGAGCGTTTAAGAGCAGTAAGCGATAAGCATTTTAGATGAAAAACTTGTTTGACAACACCTCAACAAGCGTTTGAATGTTGTCTAACCGCTTTAATCTCAAATGCTTCTCAGAACTGCTCCAAGCAGTTTGTTATAAAATTATATTTATGCCCTCAAATATAAAATTTATAATTTCTTTAATTTGGTTATATGCCTTTTTTCGTAATTTTACACTTTTAAATTACAGCTTACAACTACGTTACCAAACATTTTCTTAAAACAAACAGCTACTGCTTACTACTCCTACTAACTACTGCTGCTGCTGCTACGTGTCGCCAAACATACCCTAAGTTCAATTCAAGAAGCGCATACATGTTTTTGCTCCTTTAGTTAGGCTAGTGCTATTAAGCACTTTCATTAGGGTGGAGGGTGTAGGGTGTCGTGAGGAGTTTTTCCTCGTCACATCAGCTCCACATTAGCTTTTTCTCTCTCCTAAACATTTTCCTCAACCTTTGCAGCACCTTCTCTCTCCTTTATTCATTTTTAATTTAATAATTGATATTGTTAGACCAAACTAGATTAGATGGGTCTGTCCAATTATTTAGACGGGCCGTACCCATTAGGTTATGTGTTAGTTGCTTAATCTCTAAGCCATGACATTAGTATAAATACACATACAATCTATTGTACAAATCACAATTACAATTACAATAATATATACCCTTTGAGGTTTTATATGATATCAGAGCCAAAACCCTAAACAACCCTTTTTTCTGACATAATTCTGGTCACTTTTCAACCGCTGCAAATTGGCATTCAAGAGCAAATAGTCATGTGACACCTGATTTGGAAGCGATGGACAATTCAGAGGCATATTATGGTGACGACGCACTTCATGTTAGCAACGGTAAGGGTCTTCCTATTCTTCATATTGAAAGTTTACTCACCACAAAAAACGTTTTCTCTCAAAAACATTCTTCAATCTCCTTTCTAAAATCAACCAAGATTGTTAGCTTACATTTGGGACTGTCCAAAACCATTTTTTGTGTATATGTGGATGATAGTTAGGATGCATATATGGGTTAGATTTAGTAGCATATATGGATCAAAATCTAGTCCTCCATATGTTATATGTAGAGTTTGTTTTACCCAAATGAATGATTGTGAATATACATGTAGAAATATAGCTTTTGAATGTCCACATTTTCTTGCTAAAAAAAATGTCCAAATTTTTGTGATGGAAGTATATAAGTATATGTGGTATTTAAATGTTTCAAAAGTTTAAAAAATGATTGGAAAAGCAACAGATTGCCCTGACTCATGACGCACCTGTTTTCTGCAAAGACTGACCCGTAACTTGCCTGATTTTATTAGATATTATGTTCTTTTTATGAGCTTCCAAGGATGTTGATTACGTAACTTTATTTAGAAATCCAACGATCTTTTGTGTGTGTATATAACAGAGTTTATCTTAATTTGCTGCCAAGTAAATCGTGGGATGGATAGAATCAGCAACCTTCCTCCAGGCATAATAGCAACCTTCCTCAGACAAGTGTCCTTTCTAAAGAATGGAGATATAATTATACAAGATACTAATAGTCATGACGACGACCTCGTTTCAGTATCAGCCATTGACTGGGCTTATTTTAGCCCAAGTTTACGGTCCGCGTTTGCAGCCCATGATATTCATACAAAGTCGATATTGCTATATGAGATTGATAACACCGGCTCCAGAACCATCTTCATCCCCCTCCCCAAAATTTCACTGGCCTCCCACCAAATCCCTATTCCAGGCACAAACATATCAAAGTCGGGGTAAAATCAAAGTGTGGTGGATCGTTTCGATTGTTTATGGTGTTGATCACAAACTCTATTGGTGTTAATTGGAGATGTAATTACAAAGAGCACCATCAGGTATGTCAAACGAAAGTGGGTGAGTTTGACTAATGAAAATCAATGCTTACCTAAAGTAGTTTTTTAGAGATATTAAGAGCCCATGTAGCCCAATATGACACGAGACTAACAATTTGTTTAATTACAAAATATGGTATTGAGTTACAGTTACAAAAGTTTGACTATTTTTAATGGGTTTTATGATTTTGTTAGTATTTTGAAAATATAGATGATAGTATTGACTTTGATGTTAAAGAATTGTGTTTGTTGATGTAAAAATCTATAAATAATCTGGGTTTGATCTTCATGTTCTTGGTGAGTTTACATCTATGAAGTGCTAATTTAATTTGAAAAATAGCAGCTCATAACTTAAACACTTATCCCTTATATGATAAGAAGATCCTATGTTTGGTTGACTAGATGATGACGAAAATTGGTAAAAAAAACTTGATATGCATATCAGTAAGGAAAACAAAGTATTTTGTTGAGTTTAATCTTTACACAAATTCGTATTCAGGAACAAATAACTAACTTTAGAATTGCGTGTTTGTTAAACACAAAAGGGTGTAATATATTTACCTTTACGAATGAGAGCTACGAGTGCAACAATTGTTGGTGTTGCTGCTGCACATGCCAAGTTATTAGCAATTCAAGAAGATAAAGAAGTTGAACGTCTGGTGCCTACCGTAATCAGTACACAGGTGAGCTAATTTTTTGTTATAATATATATGTAGCTAAATCTCCATCTGTGATATTTAGCAGCGGTTGACACTTTAGCTGAAAGTCTTAACCTCATTTTTCAAGGAAAAAAATACATATTAAGTTTGTGTTACTTTTGGTCAAAATAGTTGTTAAGACGAAAGCTTCACAATCTTCAAAGTGTGTTCTAACAGGTTGTTTGGTATTTTCTGTATGCATATATGTATTGTTATTGTTTTGGTTTGTTGATATCTTAGGGTCTAAATAGTCGAGTAAAAAACACAATTTTTATTTTACTTATATGCGGGGTCTAGATGACATATACCGTTTTTTATTTCTATCAAGTCCAAAGCTATTGTTTTGAACATTACTTATCGTTGCTATGAAGAATTAAGTGTGAACCATGGTTTTCTTATTGGATCTGTTCTTTTTGTCATGTAGGGCATCGCTTTGAGCAGATAACGATAGCATCAATCGAGCATGTGGTTAACGATATGGCAGCAGTACCTTGCTTCAGGCCATAGATATTTGTCTTTTGAGCCTTTTCAAGTACTTAAATACGAATCTCTGAAAGAGAACATGTGTATTTTAAACGACATCAGGTTAGTTGGAAAGAAGTATCTTAAGTTTGGTATCTTGGGTCGGGATAGAAACAGTTGGGATAATATATACATCATGATAAATTCAATACTTACAGATGGTCGCCATTACTTGCATAAGTACTTTTTAACTTCTAATTGCATATTCCAGTTACATATTTCTGCACTTTTTAATAGGGGGTGTTTGGGATAAATTATTCCAGTTGCATATTTCTGCACTTTCATATTATTGTGTTCGAAATGTCTACACTGGGTTTTTAATCTCATGATATTTTAAACATATTGTGTTGGTAATGGTGTTATGTAAGGTTGCTGCATTCATTCAGCTATGCATTTGAGCAGATAACGATAAATAATACGTAGTAAGTTAGTAGGCATATACTATCTGCTTTCCCTGTGCTTTACCACTATCAATCAACTCAATTTCACTTTAAAATTTTGACATGATTTTGTAATGTGACTTGCTGTAGTTAATGCAACATGCTTGAGAATTTCCGGAACACGACCTATAAACACCCCGCCGCGAAGCGCGGGCTCCGACCAACTCGTTGGACCTAAATTCCTAAACTTACAATTGATATGCTAACTGTTCAAGATGTAACTGATGAGGATTGGCAAAGGTTTGACCAACAAAGTGAAAGGAACCACATGACCATAAGGTGTAAACTATTCTATGTTATATACTAATATACCAAATTCTATTGATGCACGAAGGTACAATATATGAGTATGACCTTTCTATGAACGTGGATAAATCGTGTGTTGAGATTGATCACATATGGCATCATTTGTCACAGAAAAACACTCTTAAGAAATTAAGTCTCGACCTTCCTTTCGAGTTTACCTTGCCTTTATCTTTCTACTCATTGACTAACCTAAGAAAACTATATTTGTTTGGTTGTATACTTACCAACGTTTAAAGGATTTAGTGGCCTTACAAACTTATATTGATAGATTATGAAATCTCTACATAAACGCGTATTCATCTCCTATCTCATTCTCCATCACTTAAGACCGTGAGCCTGGTATGTTTTTGCTTAAGAAAATAGAATTTTGATCCTCATGCGCTTTCATTTATAACTTATCTAAAAATAATATGGTACTGCATGGTGTGTGCCTAAATGATATCGAATATACTGTTGGAATTTAACAATCAAGTTAACCAATTTAACTCTTACGAGTACGCAGCGGATAGATCGAGTCTAGTACAAATAATTAACATACATTAAAACACATAAGGAATGTAAAAGGGTAAATAGAAAACATACCCTCTGTTAGCCTTAATTTTATATAAGTCAAACAAGAATGTTATCGGTCTTATTAGTCGTAATTAGTCTTGTTAAGTAATAGGCTAGTCGGGTTCAACGGGCTTGGTTTGTAATCTAATAATTGTCTAGTTGGCCGGGCTCAAAGCCAAGATAATGCCCGAGCCCGGCCAAATAGAAAAGCCATTCGCCTACTAACCTTGGCATTGGTATAATAGAAACCCTCTCCACACAGGAGATGGTGTTGTTTACCATTTTTCATAATTTGTGTTGTGTGTGTAAATCTCCACCATCATCCCTAGTTTTCTCTCTAATAAATCTTCCAACTTTTCTCTCTTCTCTTTTCTACTATTTTGCTTATTGGTATAGCTTATTGTTGTGAAATGGATTAAGCTTTTGGGATAACATTTGGTATCAATCGCCAAGGGGTGGGTTTAATGTTTGTTTGTGGTCGTATAGATTTTCAAAAGCTTATTCAGTTTCGCTTATTTTTCTTTCTTTCTTTATTTGTGTCTCTTGACATGTGACAATTAAACTTACAAAAGTGCTCTTAACAAAATAATCCAACTTGTGTATACTGTTATTAGTGGTTTTTTTTTCTTCTCATATCTCATTGCATTTTCTTTTGGGCTTTATGATAACTAATTTTGGGCTTATGGATTCGGCAGCCACTGGTTTAAACATGTTTCTATGAAAACGTTTTTTTTTACTTTTAATTTACATTCTACTACAAATGTTTATTGCTTCTTTCTTTAGAGTGGTGTAAAAGTGCTTATGGTTGTCTTGTTGGTTTCTCAAAGTGACATAGTACACCGAACTAACGCACCGATCTAGCACAAGATCCTTTGAGAAGGAAGCGAACCAGTTTATATTTAGGACAACCGAACGAGTTCATCTTTGAGGACCGATCTAGTTTCTTCAAGGTGGACCGAACGAGTGTAAGATTGCAAGGATCGAACGAGTGACATCAACAAGGATCGAACGAGCAACACTCAGTGAGACCATCGAACTAGTGAAACCATCGAACTAGTGAGACCATCGAACTAGTGAAACCATCGAACTAGTGAGGATCGAACTAGTGAAGATCGAACTAGAGTGAACCGAACGAGTACATTCAACGAGGATTGAACGAGTGAAACAACTCAAGGATCGAACGAGTGGACTTCTTAAACAGTCGAACTAGTGCTCTCAATAGGAACCGAACTAGTCAATCGAACTAAGTGACCCGAACGAGTCACTCTTCTTCAAGCGAACCAGTTTCCCGTTTAGTTTCTTTTTCGGTTTTCGGTTTTGTGTGACGTTAAACGAAGGGACTCGAGACCTATCTCATTGTGACCGTGTCGTCGTTTCGATCATCGTGGTATATTCGGTTTTCACCGACGATTACCGTATCACTCCGCGAGATCAATAATACAAAACGTATTATATCTTTTAATTTTCAAATGAAAAAGATGAAATGCATGGAGGGAATTTCGTGTTTGTAATTATACAATTTCGAAAATTGCACTTTTAGTCCCTGGACTTCATACTCCATTTACCATTTGTCCTAACTTTGTTATTAATCCCTCATCGTTAAATCAATCTTTCACCATTAGTCCTTTCAAGTTATAAATCAAACGTTAGCCCTTCAAAGTAAACCGTTTGAGCACCGTTTGCCGTTTTAAGCTCATTAATCGTTTTAAAAGCTTACGTTCTTCAACGACAACAAAGATTTCAACGTCAATTAATTTTTGTTTTACGGTTTCTTTTTGATTTTGTAAAATCCCGCGAAAGATACGATTCTTTTCTCGGTTTTAATCAAAGATTTGTAAAATCCCGTGAACGTTAATTGATTTCAATCCACAACAACAATCACTTTACCTACTTAAGATCCGATATCCATTCACAACTTCATCAAAATGTCAAATTCAAATACCAATGTTAATTGATTTCAGATCATGTCAGTTCTGACCCTGTTCCACAATGTCCGGCAACGGTACTTGAACAAGACCGTTTAAGTCCCGGTCCACAAAGTCCAGAAAATGTTCCTCAAGTTGCTGACACAGTAACAACATCAAATGAGCTGGAATTGCTTTATAGTCCGATGTTCAGTGAATTGCTCAATGGAAATTCTACTGTTGTGTCAAAGTCTTCCGCTGTACATGCTGCTGATAATCCCGATAAACGTCAACAACATAACACAAC